>ML099920.1:0-101838 GCA_003697995.1 Taxidea taxus jeffersonii | reverse complement strand
AAAGAAAGAAAGAAAGAAAGAAAGAAAGAAAGAAAGAAAGAAAGAAAGAAAGAAAGAAAGAAGAAAAAGAAAAGAAAAAGAAAAAAAATTAGACTTTGGAGGATTTGGGGAGGTTTAATATGTATATGGAAGAAAAGTGAATACATTGTGGTCAGAATGGTAACTGTGATTAGTTTCAAGTATTTAAATAAATCACTTGATATTCCTTTCATCAAGGATATTACCTTCCCTTGAATATTTGCTGGTATTAGCCACTCACTCACCTGCTACCAAGGGACACAGTGTGTCTTGCAAGGCTATCTTGGAAGAGGTGAAACAGCCTCTATCTGGTTCTTTCTATTGGGATAGTCTTTTTGTTTGTTTTTATTTTGTTTTGTTTTGTTTTCTCCTTTTCAAGTGGCCATGTATTGCACATCCATTTATCCTAATCTCCTATCGCTATAAAATTTCAATAAATCCCAACAGTTTAAAATTGTTGGGGTTAATGTAGAACATGAAATCAACCATACTATGTGGCTTGTTAAAATGTAACACAGTGGCTGCTGGGGGTGAAGTAAGGTTTCTGGGGAGGGTGTGGGCCTTTGGAATTCCAAGGACTGCTGATCACTCTGCCTTTGGAATGCCCAGGGAGTTGTCTTCCAGAAGCTTTCTTAGTCCAGATTGTCCCAAGATCTAAGAGTTGTATGCATTGCTCTTAGGCTATGTTTAGTAGCCCACACAAATTAGCATATCTTATCTTTCCCATAAACAGATCCTCCTAGTTTCAGTCCACCCTTTGTCACACATCACATGCTTGAGAAACAGTGATAAGGATTTGTGACTATCCTGAAGAGCCAATAAAAGAGGGAGCAAAGAAGAGCAAAGGGTCTTCACTTCTGAGTGTTGACCTCCTTGCCTTTGCCTCTCTTTCGCAGCAAAGTTTGGGGTAATCTTCTGTGTCAGTATAGGGATTTCTGGCCATTTCCTGGCACAAAAGGGCATACATCACATTTCTCTAAGGTTCAATGAACTAAAATAATGAATGTGTATTTTGGAAATATACACAGATTATTTATAATTAATTGGTACAATATGAATTGGGTAAAGGTGACATTTGATGTGAATTCTGAAACATAGATACTAAAGCATCTGTCATCTGACAGGCAGATAGTCAATAATTATTTGCTAAAAAATCAATATGTACATACTTGGTAGAGATATAAAGACATTTGAGATGGTATAAGTTTATATATATGTAGGAAATAAGCCTGAAATACCTATGCTGTGTAGAAATCAGAAGAAATTCCTATGTGGATTGTAATTTAACTTTTTCTCTTACTTTTTTCCCTTTTTTTTTTTTTTTACTGTGTTAATTAACAAAGTACAGGAATAGAATCATAACGTACTACTAACTTACCTATCAATATTTGTATGACTGATAAGTTTAACTTAAGCAAAAGAGTGAATTTGTGAATGTCATGCAAAATTTTGGGTCCACTACCACAGAGTATGAATAAGTAAATGTTATTCAGTCAAAAGGCCTAAATAAGTAACAGGGGATCAACCTGATTCTGATCTTCTTACCCTTTCTTCCCTTCCTGTCCCTCCCCCCCACCAAAAAAAAAAAAAAAAAAAAAAAAAAAAGATACTATATCATTATTCAGAAGAGCCAGCAAATCCACAGGTTTTTCTGGCTGTTTTGCATAAATCTTCATCTTTGCACCTGGAGTTACCATGAACAAAATGTTTCAAACAAAGTACATAATATCTCCACACACAAAAAAGGGAATATAATCTAACTGTTTAGCTCACAAGCTTCTAATTCTGACAAAGATTCAACCGAAGCAAAACAAGGAGCTCTTTGTCCTTTGTATCACATAAAAATCAAATAAAATGAGAAGACTTGTATAAATGTCCATTTTATGCGTTAATGTTCTTTTTTTTTTTAGATTCATTTATTTATTTATTTATCTGATAGACAGAGATCACAAGTAGGCAGAGAGGCAGAGAGAGAGAGAGGAGGAAGCAGGCTGTCCAAAGACCAGAGAGCCCGATGCGGGGCTCGATCCCACGACCCTGGGATCATGACCCAAGTGGAAGGCAGAGGCTTTAACCCGCTGAGCCACTCAGGCACCCCTGCGTTAATGTTCTTAAATGGGAACTGTTTTCTCTGGTTTTGATTGTTTCCCATTATGTGGTGAAAGAATACTCCAGAGAAATGAAAGGATTTCTAGCACAAAGTACACAGCGTGAGTCCATTCAACTGACCACAGGACACTGCTACAACTCTGCTGGATGGAAACTTCAAACCCATTAAACAGGGTGGAAGCACTACCACTTCCGAAGTCAAAAGTTCAGCAGGGAATGTTTCAGAATGCGTCTTACCCCTAATTTTCTCTAATAACCCAGACCCAGTCGTCATGTCTTTGGGCATTGCACTCAGTAACGGCCATGATTCTCTGTCCATAGCCAGTCAGGTAAGAACCTGTTTTCTCCATTCATTGGTGAAGCAGCAGTGACTCTTAAGGAGAAAATGAAACAAAACAAAATGAAACAAAACAAAACAAAACAAACAAACAAGAAAAAAACGAAGAAGAAGAAGGAAAACTGCTTTAAAATATACTGTGATAAGTTTTCATTCTGAAAGTCCTGGAAAAATTATGTGAGGAAAGATTGTGTAGGACACTCACCTTTCAACCTTTGCTTTCCTCTCACATTTTTGTGAGACTAACACTCTCTTCTCTTGCATTACGGGGTAACTAAAGAACTAACTAAGGAATGCTTTCTAATTTTCTAGCTGTGGATCTAGCAAATAGTTCTACAATTACAATAATATGCAAAGGCCACATGATGATCACATTTTCTGAATAACCATTACAGATTCAATACTTTAGAAAAACAATAGTTCTTATCTATCTCCCTATAAACTACCCACCAATTTTAATCTCTTTAATAGCCTCTGTGTGTGTGTGTGTGTGTGTGTGTGTGTGTGTGTGTATGCATGCAAGCACTCACATGGAGCCATGGAGCTCCCCAGTCTAATGAAAACACTGATTAGGAATTGCTGGTAACCTTGTGGTCTGTTCCCTAGATTTTCTGTAGTTCTATTACTTGGGCAGTTGAACATTGGCAATTTTTTTCAGCAATTGTAGATAGAAAGAAATATAAATCAAAGATAAACATTCTTGGGGTGCCTGGGTGGATCATTGGGTTAAGCCTCTACCTTTGGCTCAGGTCATGGTCCTGGGGTCCTGGGATTGAGCCCCACATTGGGCTCTCTGCTTGGTGGGGAGCCTGATTATCCCTTTCTCTCTGTCTGCTTCTCTGCCTACTTGTGATCTCTGTCCGTCAAATAAATAAATAAAATCTTAAAAAAAAAGATGAACATTGTTTTAAGTGAAGACTTATCCCAAAATCTGGAAATAATTTCATGTTCTTATTTGTATAAATATTATTTATATTGAAAGTGTTCATCACTCGTTTGTGTTTCTAATTATGTTCTTAAATATTATGATGAAAGATTCAGAAACATTAGAAACAGAATAGTATCTTCTATGATTTTATTATTCACTGGACAGTGGAAATATGTACTAATAAACACAAATTAATATCAAAATTAGTGGAAATTTTGGAAGCAAAGTATACACATACATATAGTCCATACAGTATATATACACTCACACACTTGCTATTTCAATTCAGAGCTTCAACAAATGCACATTTATCACAGCATTTAATGGAAGTTTTTAAACAGAATTTGGCTCTGCTAAATGGATTGCATTTACAGAGCCATTCAGAGGAGTATTTTTGTTTTGATTTCCCAACAAGTTTTCTATGAATTACAGTATCAATATATTGAAAAATAAAATTCTGGTTTAACATATAAAATTCACATAGCAATCCATCAACACTTTTAAATTATTTCCAAGTCTAATGTAAATAATTGTCTAGATTTTACCATTTCCAAATTCTGATAATTTGATTTCATTTACCTCCTTACCCACAAGAGGAAATAACACTGCTACACAGTATTATTTTTATCAATATATTAGCTTATTCTATACAAAATTTAGAGGGAACACTGATAATGAATTAGAAGTGCACAAAAATCATTAGTAAAGCTCTATAAATTATTGATTTTATTTAAAAATTTGCACCCATGTGTGCATTTTCATACCTTTCTGGAAGTTCATTAAAATTATAGGAAGGAATAGAAAAAATATTAATGTGCAAGAACAGATACCTCAAAGGAAAAATAATAATGAATTAGTAATATTGACAGATTCTTAGAGGATAGAAATAAGTAATGTGAGATCAATCTCCCCTCAAGATCTAGAACTCAAGAAGGCTCATGGGTAGGAAATCCAGGGGCATATAAATCAGAAGGAGTATAAAAGTCTGGACAAGAATATGGTTAAAAAGCAGTGAGAAAAAGAAAAAAAAAAAAAAGCCATGAGCATCCTCAGATTGAGATTCCATCCTCCTTATCCTAGAAAGAAAAAGAGCATTTTTCCTGAGAAATTGAATGGAAGATCCTCTCACTCAGTTTACAGAACAGTGGAAAGTAAGTCAATCCGCATATTGCTTCATGGAAATCCTACAGGTTACTTTGTATTCCTCTTCTGTCTGGAATTCTGACCACTAACTTTACACAAATGCTTGTGTTCATCCACTCATGTACAAAAACACATTTAGGAATAGATTGGAGTACACTACCCTTCAAATCCCTGGAGAACCTGAACAGCCCTTGAGAAAACACCCATAAGTATCGGCATTGGGGGATCCCTTAATAATAAATGCCACTTGCTGCCCCATCACTTTGCTGAGACCAATCATTCTAGTTCCTAATATTAAACATAAATGTCCTGATCTCCTTTTCATGAATTCCCATAAATGTGTGCTGACAGCAGAGAATTATCAAACATTATAGTAAAGACTAGCTCTTGAAAAAGAGACCACAAGAGAAATCTGGTGGAAATGTAGATGATTCAGGAAGCAAGCAAAAAAAAAAAAAAAATAAAATAAAATAAATAAATAAATAGAAAAGAAATAGAAAAAAATTATTATTATATCACAGATAGGAAAGGAAGTGCATGCATGAAACTAAAATATATACCCATTTTTTCTCAAAAATTTTTTAAAAGCAACATTAAGAAGTCATTTGCAAAATTCAGACAAGATAGAAATTGGGGTAGCAAATGAAATCAGGAAGATTTCTCTCTCCTAAAAAGTGGAACAAAATATCAAAAAATGAAGAATATTAAAAAAAATCAGAAGATTAAAGGATTTATTCATAAAATTCCAAAAACCAAAAATGGAAGCTGAGAGGCTACCAAATGGTCTGACAACTAATTTTACACTATGTTCCTCAGGTGAAAACATAAGTTTCAAAACTAAAATGCCACAGGTTCGCAGCATACTGAATGAAAACTGATATACGTTGAAGCACGTTGTAGTGAGGGCACTGTCCAGATCAGCTCTCCCTTCAAAACTGCATTATATATTCTCTCAGTGGCTAGCTGACAGCTTATAGAATTCCAATCTTTGGCATTGCCCTTGGCAGTAAGGAGAGCCACCTTAACAAAGTAAGTTGCCATAATCTCCTTATTACTCCCACCTTACTCTACAAGCTGGAGGCAGCTTGCACTCAATCATGGTCATATAAGGCTTACTTCTTTTCCCAAGAGATTTTGAACAAGAAAGCATTCTTCAGTATATTTCTGTATGCAGATCTTCCTCTCAGAGCTCACTTCCTAGAAAACTCAACCTGTGACAATCACCACCTGATCTTAGCAACAAATGCTAGAGTTGCTGATATCTCTATCAGGCCAAATATGTGACATCAACGATTAAAAAAAAAAGGATCAAATTTCTTAACACAAGAAACTAGAAAATAATCCAAACAAAAATGCCCCCAAGATCCCTAAGTGAAAATGACTTTCAAGTTAGAAATTTTCAGCTTATGTATCAACCTAGTGAAAGAATAAAAATATTTTTAATCAATATTTAAAAAACAACCCTCCATCCATTTTAATAGCAATTATTTGTGTATGTCCACACATACATATGAGTACAAAATAAGGAAGATAGAAAATCAAGACATCAGAAAATCTACTATAGAAGAGTAGAAAATGATTTCCTGTATTCAGCGGTTTCCTCCTGAAGGCAATTGCTGAATTTTGAGCTGTATATGGTTGGAGACTATGACATCAAGCAGGAAAATCAAAAACAAAAACAAAGGCAACCAAACAAACAAACAAAAAACCTTAATAACTAAGCACCCTTTGGAAATGCTTTTCATATGAGAATGAAAAAGACAAGACTCAGAGTGGGAGAAAATATTTGTAGATCAAAATGTAACAGAGACACAGAGATGGGTATCCACACTATATATATTTCACTGTCTATATTTGTAGGTATATTTATAATCTATATCTATACTCTATATATTTATAATTTATATATTTATATATACTTATATCTTTCTATATCTATAGATATATTTGTAATCATATGTCATTAGGGAAATTTAAATTAAAGCAATAATGAGATACCACTACATACCTATTATAATGGCCAAAACCAGAACACTGACAACACCAAATACTGGTGAGAATGTGGAATAGTAGGAACTCTTATTCATTGTTGGTAAAACATGCTCTTACCGCCAAGATCCAGTGATCATACTCCTTCGGTATCTACCCAAAGGAGCTGGAAAATTTATGTCCATATAAAATCTGCACACAGGTGTTTAAACAGCTTTATTCATAATTGCCAACACTTGGAAGCAATCAAGATACCCTTCAGTATGTAAATGGATAAACCGTAGTTCATTCAGACAATGGAGTATTATTATTGAGTGATACAAAGAAATGAGCTACCAAGCCATGAAAAACCACGGAGGAAACTTCCTATTATTCATATTGCATAACAATCTTATTACTAAGTGAAATAAATCAATCTAAAAAAGTTTATATGCAGTACGATTTCCATTCTATGACATTCTGGAAAAGACAAAAGGATGGAGATACTAATAACAATATCGATGCTTGCCAGAAGTTGGAGTTGAGAAGAGGGATGAATAGGCTGTGCACAGAGGAATTTTAGGGCAGTGAAAATATTCAATATGATATTATGATGATGGATACATGTCACACATTTGTTCAAACCCATAGAATGTACAACACCAAAAGCAAACCAGAAGGCAAACTGCAGACTGTGGGTAATAATGATGTATCAATGTAAGTTCATTAGTTGTAACAAATGCACCACTCTGGTGATGGATGTCCATAATGGGGAGGCTATGTGTGTGGGGGGGAAGGGAGTATTTGGGAAATCACTGTACCTTACTTCACATTTTGGTATAAATCAGAAAGTGATTTAAAAAAAAAAGTATTTTTTTAAAGTTTTCATCATGATTAGACATAGGGGATATGCCAATAAAAATCACAAAGTACTACTACACCTATTAAAATGGCTATAATCAAAATACTGACCATAGTAGTTCATGGTGAAGATGTGGTACAATTCAATTTCTCACATATTTCTTGCATATAGTTGGATAGAAAAAATCCAACTATGTATTCTTTATAAGACATATCCCCTAAGAATAGGAAAACTGAAAAGCTTAAAATAAACATGGAAAATTATACATAATTAAACACTAATGAGAAGAAAGCTGGTGTATCTTTTTAAATATCACATGTAGCAGATAACATAAGTAGAAATAAGGAATGAAATTTCATAAGTATAAAAGGGTAATTCACCTAGAAGGTATAATTTGCACGCTTCTCATAACTTCAAAACATATGAATAAAGTTTAACAAAAGTAAAAGTAGAAATATATACACTGAGAATGATATTGGTGAAATTTAAGCATCTCTGTCAGTCTCTAACTGGTTAAACCAGCAAAAAAGATCAATAAAAATGCAGATCTGTGTGATACAACTGACAAATTTGCCTCGACTGACACACATTCAGCATTACATTGAATGAAAAAAACAACCACACATACATTGTTGGCAATTTTACCTAGACCATTTATAGAAGTGACCACAGCACAGGATGGAAAACAAGTCTCAGCAAATCATCAAGTGTGATAACTAACTAGAGACTACTGTCTGTCCACAGTGGAATTGAGCTGGCTGTCATTAACAGAGAAATAACACGCACACTCACAAATGTTTACAATGAAACATACTTCAAAGCAATCCAGGGGACAGAAAAGAACCCACAATGAGGAATAGAAAATATTTTGAACTGAATAAGAAAAAATACAGTGTTTAATAATTTGTTATTTGTGATGAAAAGGAAATTAATAGCCTTGAATGCCTATGACAGAAAAGAAGAAAGACAAAAAAAAAAAAAAAGTTACATTTACACATCTCAAGATGTTCCAAAAATTTAATAGAAAAAAAGAGTCCTGGGAAAATAAAGACAGAAATATGTTTGCAATATTTCTTACTATTTATTACTTCTTACTACTCCTTACTACTCCTTAGCACCATTAACAAAAACAAAACCAAATGTTCATCAAGGATATATAATAAATTTTGGTATATTCTTGCACTGAATTGTAGAGAGAAATGAGAATTAACAACCTACTGCAATACAGAGCTAGTAGATGAATCATGCAAACAAAATGGTGATTCAAACCCAAAAATCCCCTCACATTGCTCTAATTGTTCCATTTGTGTATGTTCTATGTTCAACTTGGATAATATTTTACATAGTCCAAATACCATACGGTAATCAAAGCCAATGTATTAATGAGCTTTTCAGGCGTAACAACTGGGAAGCTGGGTTTCCACTTGGTTGGAAATGTTATTATTCTTGATCTGTGTTTATACAGAATATGCATGAAGTTATGCAATTAGAATTTATTTGTGCACCCTTTTGTACATGTTGCACTTCAATCAAACCATTGTTCATATTTTAGAATTCAATCAAAATGCTTAACAGCAAAAACAAATCGATGTTTGTCACTATGCTTATGGATAAATACTTGTTGCTTTGAGGTACACTTTGGAGTCTCCGCAGAATGGATTTTTGCAAATGTCAAAGGCAGGCAGGTTTCAAGCCACTGCAACAAAATGAACACAACAACAAAGTGAGTTAAATGAACTTTTGTTTTTCCACTGCATATAAAAGTTATGTTTGCACTCTACTGGACTCAGTTATTAAGTGTGCAACATCTTTGGGTCTAAAAAAGATACATACCTTAGTTATGGATGCTTCATTGCTCAAAATGCTAACGATCACCTCAGCTTCGAGGAAGTCATCATCACTGATCACAGATCACCATAACAGATATAATATTAATAAAAAAGTATAAAATAATGCAAGAATATTTAAAATGTGACCCAGAAACGCAAAGTGAGCAAATGCTCTTGGAAAAAATGGCGCCGATAGACCTGCTTGACCCAGGGTTGCCACAAACCTCCAGTGTGTAAAAAACGCAGTATCCTTGAACCCCAATAAAATGAAGCACGGAAGAATGGGGATGCCTGCATTGTATTTTGAGGTAGACAATGTCAAACAGATCTTCCAAAATCTGGGAGAAATCTCTCTAGCTCTTTTTTGATAATATGGTAAAAAAACAAAAGAAAAAAAAACCCACAGAGACTTATTTGTGTTATGCAGGCTACTCATGTTCTGTATAAAAAACGATGACTGTGTATATTAATGAGTTACTTCAGGACTGAATTACAGATTATACCTATGTCTGTTTCCAGTTAGATCCAAAACTACCAGTTAAATCGATGAGTACTCGTAATGTGGAAAAGATACAATTTTTAAGATTCAGATTGCTTTTCTCCAGGAGGAGAATCAGCCTTGTTTTGAGGGTGAGAAACCGTTTAACAATTCCCAAACACTCTGTGCCCCCCAAAAGTATAACCTATTTTTCTATATAGGACTAAACACCCTTTCAAGGGTCACACAACAGGCTATGCCTGCCTTGCCTTCGCTTTTTACAGCCTTGCCTGGAGGGTAAGTGGAACACACTGTTCCTGCTGGTCTATTCTCTCCCAGGGAGGGGTGGTTTCCAGTTGATGTGTTTGATTGCTTTTCTGTATACAACTCAAACCCTGGAATTTTGTGGCTTTTAAACAGCAACCTAAGGTAGATTATGTCTTCCCCAGGAAGACTGCCAATTTTAGTCTTTTTGAGAGGATAAGAGATAAGAGATAAGGGTGAGAACCAGGGGAAATCATCAAAGGAATGTAAAGAGGAAAGAAGCGTGAAAAATAGAGATCAGAGGGAAAATACTCTTAATATGCATTGGCTGTTTCCAGAGCGGGTAAGCATGTTTTCAGCTTCAAATCCTGTGTTGAATCAAATACTCTTCCTAGAGCTCTGCTTCCTGCTGATGATACTCTTGTTTCACACTCCTGTTCCTGCTGAGTGAGTTTTGCATTTTATAAGGTCTAATTATAAAATGAGTGACCTTAAATCCATTGCTACCAAGGGATTTCTGCTAATGGGTCTGGTCTAAATTATCGTAGCAGTAAGATAAATATGTCCACTCAACCATGTGTTTATACCTTTCTCTATTTCATTTTACATCTTATTGATAAAATTGAATTAAATGGTCAAGATTCACAGTAAATGATCTGGTATTCAGGATTCTCTAGTCCTAAATGTTAATACCCCAAATTCCAGAGGCATACTATTTTCTGACCAAGTGACAACAGGTTTAAAAACACGAAGCATTTCAGAAAATGTGGAATTATTTTTCCCTAAAACGTTCAGATAAATTAACTTAATGCTTTTTTATTGTTGGCATGCCTTCCTAAATCTGCTTCTCATTTCTACAGAAGGTGTCACATATCAAGGTGATATAGTCATTGAGATGGTAGCTGTATAATAATTCAGAGTCTGAGGAAAACACTTAAAGTAGTAAAGGGTGTGCCATGAATTGGGTGAGGTTTAAGGTTTCAGATAGTGTTTTGAACAGTAGACACATATGCCAATTTTTTTCCACAGATGGCTAATGGTAACACTATTCTTTCCTTTGTTTGTTTTCAATAGTATATTGCTTTTCGCAGATATTTCTTTCAGTTTAATGGTGGAAAAACACCAAAGTCCTACTAGATTCTTACCAAGACAACCCTTATGAAAAATGGACAGAGTATCCTACGGCCATCATCTTTTCCTCGTGTTGCAGCTGGTAAAATCTCATGTTGCACACTACAAACTAAATGGTCTTCCTAGCTGTCTAAAATTAAAATCTTACATTTATTAATTTTATACAATCTATATTCTATTCTCATTTTCAGTTGCCTTCAACAAAACCCCTTCTATCGCATTGCAGAATATTTCCCAGGTTCCCATTCCTTCATGCTCTTGAACATGGTACAACTTGAGTTTTATTTATATATTTATTTTTAACCTGGTGAATTCCCCTGAACATGCCTAAAGACTTGGGTCAAGCGTATCCTGTCAAATAAACAAAGCCCTGATATTTTTAGTTAACACTTACATTTGCTAAAACCACTGCATTGTTTTCATGTGTTTTCAGTCTTTCATTTCTTCTGTACCCTGTAGTGCCAACTTCATCATAAATATAAATCATGCATGCCTGTGAGCAACCACTTCTCAGATCTCCTTATCATTCCACTGGCACATTTACCTGACCTTATACCAATACCGAATCTTATGACAAGTACTTATATCTAGTAGAATAAAGTTTCCAACTTTTTGTTCTTCATGATTTCTGTAGCTCTTCTTAGGTGGCCTTTGCATTTCTATATATGTTTCGTTCATTCATTCATTCGTAAAAAATTCATGTTTGATGTGAGGGTTACATAGAAAATAAAATACAAGATTCTTTAAAGCAGTGATTGCCAAATAGTAGTATACATTAAAATTAGCTGGAGCGTTTTTGAAAGGCAGGCTCTTGAGACTCTTTTTCAATGATTCTCATTTCTGATTTTCTAATGAAGAACTTTTTGAGGAGGAATTTTATTTTTCTTCTTCAATTAAAATCATTAAAAGGTATTTTAGATAAGGTAATGTGGTAATGGGTTTGATTTTTTTATTATTTAAATTCAATTAATTAGCATATAGTGTATTATTAGTTTCAGAGGTAGAGTTCAGTCATTCATCAGTTGTATAAAACACCCAGTGCTTTAGGGGCGCCTGGGTGGCTCAGAGGGTTAAGCCTCTGTCTTTGGCTTGGGTCAAGATCCAGGATCCTTAGATCAAGCCCCACATTGGGCTCTCTGCTCAGCGGGGAGCCCGCTTCTCCCTCTCTCTCTACCTGCCTCTCTGTCTACTCTGTCTGATTACTCTGTAATCTCTCTCTCTCTCTCTGTCAAATAAATAAATAAATCTTTAAAACAAAAACAAAAACAAAACAAAACAAAACACCCAGTGCTCTATATGCGTTTTAGAAATAGCGTTTCAATTATCCTACCCTGTATATTCAGCTTTTCTTTGGGGTTACATTGAATCTCTTCATAAAGTTGAAGTAAACTGATGTCTTTGCAGTATTGCACCTTTCAAATATTTAATGTAGAAAATCTGCCCTTTATTTGAATACTCTGTTTTTCCTACTAAAAATTCTACTTATGAATTAAATTATTTTTCTGCTTCTAGCAATTTTCTTGCTTTAAAGTATCATGTTAAGATAGCTACATCAACTT
Source organism: Taxidea taxus jeffersonii (assembly GCA_003697995.1). NCBI lineage: Eukaryota > Metazoa > Chordata > Mammalia > Carnivora > Mustelidae > Taxidea > Taxidea taxus. The sequence goes on along the minus strand of ML099920.1, from coordinate 89,212 downwards.
TTATTTTGTGCGGGTATGGTACAACTTTTCAATCATTTTTTCAATGAAATTTTCAGTATTCTTATGTTTAAAATCATTTTTTTTAATAACCAGAAGGTTTTTTAATGTAGTGTGAAAGTTTTGTCTTTCAACTGAGTCCTTATCACTTATGCTTGATTTGTGCCTTTGATATATTTACATTTAAACCTACCATTTTGGTATTTTATTTCTATTATTCCTTTCTGCTTTATCCCCTTTCTTTCTTCTGATTATTTTGTTAGTCCATCTTACCTAGTTTTTTTGATTAGTGGTTACTTAGTGAATACCATGTGCTTACTTTATTTACTGAAATACAATATAAATTAGTAATTTTAACACTTCTCTACCATTTCAAAAATATTAGAACACTTTTACTTAGTCACCTTTCTTCAACTGAAGTACTACATTTTTTTATTGTGATAAAAAACATAATTAAACTTACCATTATAACCATTTTTAAGTATAGAGTTTTGTAGTGATCATACTGGTGTGTGCTATAAAGATGTCCACAACATTTTTATCCTGTGCCGCTGAAACCCTACACACAAAAAATAGCAACTTCCCACCCTCCTCCTCCCAGTTCTTGGCAACTACTTTACTACTTTCTGTTTCTGTGATTTTGATTATTTTAGATGTTTCATATGAGTGTAATCGTGCAGTATATTTCTTTTTGTGGCTGGATTATTTCACATCGCTTGCTCTTTGGGTATACATATATATCCAGAAGTGAGACCACTGAATAATAAGGTAATTCTGTAATTCTATTTTTAAGGGTTTTTTTTCCATAATGCTGGCACTATTTGACATTCCCACCAAATGCAAGCAGTGCTCCTTCTTCCTTGCATCCTCATCAACACTCTATTTTCTGTTCTTTTGATAGTGGCCATTCTGAGGCTATGAGGTGATCTCATTGGTCTTCATTTTTATTTTCTTATGATTAGTGATATTAAGTACTTTTGTGTGGGCAAATGGGCTATTTGCATATCCTTGGAAAAATGTTCATTCAAGTCATTTGTCCATCTTCTAGTTGCATTTTTTGCAACTACTGTTGTTGAGCTGCAGAAATTCCTTTTATATGCTGGACATTAACCCCTTATCAGATATACGATATGCGATTATAGTCTCCCATTTCATAGATTGCTTTTTCACTCTGCTGACTGTTTCCTTTGATGCACAGAGTTTTTAAGTTTGACATAGTCCCATTTGTCTATTTTTGTTTTGGGTGTCTATGATTTTGGTATCCTACCTGAGAAGTCATTGCCACATCTAATGCCCTAAAGCTTTTCTCTTCTGTTTTCCTTAATGAATTTAATAATTTTAGACTTACATTTAAGTCTTTAATCCATATTTAATTAATTTTGGCACACGGTGTAAGGAAGCATGCCAGCTTCATTCTTTCACATGTGAATGTCCAGTTTTCTCAATATTATTTTCTTGAAGACTCTATTTGTTTCCCATTGTAGTCATCTTAACACCCTTGCCAGAAATCATTTTGCCATAAATGGATGTATTTGTGGGCTCTCTACTCTGTTCCGCTGGTATGTTTCTGTATCTTTATGCCAGTACCAATGCACTACTTTTGACATATTTTTTCTATGTTTTGTTTTAATTATTATGTTGGTTTTCATTGTCATTTTATGTAACCAATGTCTATTAAGATGTACCCTCATATGCTTTTTCTTGCTGTTCATGTCTTCCTCTCACATCTAGGATTCTAGCTGATTTATTTTCCTTGTACCCAAAAAACCTTGTTTGTTATTTCCTTTAACATCAGTCTGCTAGGGCACCTGGGTGGCTCAGGTGTTAAGCGCCTGCCTTTGGCTCAGGTCATGAACCCAGGGTCCTGAGACTGAGTCCTACATTAGGATCCATGCTAGGTGGGGAAGTCTGTTTTTCCCTCTCCCAATCCCCTGCTTGTGTTTCTGCTCTCTCTCTCTCTCTGTGTCAAATAAATAAATAAAATCTTAAAAAATATTAATAATTTTATTTCTAACTGTTAGGTTCAAGGAATGGCCAGGGATTTTTTGGAGCAATAACTGCATATTGCAATAATCACACAATTTTGCAAATGAAAAATATAATAAGCAAATGGTAAAAAAAGACATATGGAACAACAGATTAAATATAACAAATCAATAATAAGTGAACTGGAAGACAGGTTAGAAGAGAGTATCTGCAGTGAGGTCTCTAGATACAAAAGGACAGACATCACAATTAAGGTTAACATATCTGCCATTGTATTATCATAATGGAAGTTGTGAGAGAGTGGAAAAGAAATTATATATATATATATATATATATGCATATGCATATATATATGCATATATATGCATATATATGGGTAGCTGAAATTTTCGAGCTACACAGTCAGAATTTACTATAAACCTCAAGCAGATGATTAATAAAAGGGGGAAAAAGACCACATCTTGGCATATCATTTGAGCCACAGGGGAAGAAAAAGAGAAAACAAATTATTAAGATTGGCAAATATAAATCATATATTGTATAAGAAAAAAATGGTATAACCAGGGCCAATGATAAGGCTGATATCTGATTTCTAAGCAGAAATAATGGAACTCAGATGAGTTAACGAAAAATTCAGAATGCTGAAAGAAATAACTGTTAATATAGAATTAAAATGTTGACAAAATATGCTTTAAAAGAAGATATTTTCAAACAAATAAAAACAGTTAATTTTTCTTTAGCAGATCTTGCAGACAGCAAGAGAGGGAACACAAGCATGGGGAGTGGGAGAGTGAGAAGCAGGTTTCCTGCGGAGCAGGGATCCCAATGCAGGCTCAATCCCAAGACCCTCGGGGATCATGACCAGAGCAGAAGGCAGATGCTTAACATCTGAGTCACCTAGGTGCCCCAGAAATAAAATTATTTTATAATCCGTGTCTAACAGTTGTATTATTTGCTCTTCCACTTGTATCTTTTGTTTGATTTTTGCTTTTTAAAAAATTATATATTTTCATCACACAATTCTGCTTATTTTTTAACAATTGCCAGATATGTAATATGATATATCAGGGAGATGCTTGACTTTGAGTCATTTCCCTCCAAAAATGGTTCACTTTTTTCTGGACAGAGAGCTGTGCTAGAGTTGGTTCACTTTATTTATTTATTTATTTATTTTAAATATGTTTTTTTTTTTTTTTAGATTTTTTTTATTTGACAGACAGAGATCACAAGTAGGCAGAGAGGCAGGCAGAGAAAGAGAGAGAGAGAGGAGGAAGCAGGCTCCCCGCTGAGCAGGGAGCCCGATGCGGGGCTCGATCCCAGGACCCTGAGATCATGACCTGAGCCGAAGGCAGAGGCTTTAACCCACTGAGCCACCCAGGCGCCCCAAGTTGGTTCACTTTAAATCAATAAATGTCTGAGTGAATTTAAGCCGGTCTTCATTTCTTGCTGAATTGGAGTATTTCTGTACAGTGCATCTTGCTACCAGACTGTGTCCCTGTGAGGTCCCAAATAAAATCATGAGTACTTGCCAGTTCCTCCTTTTTCTGGCTCCCTGTAACCTTTTTTTTTTTTTTTTTTCTTTTCTTTATCTCCTCAGCCCATGAGACTGCTTAAAGCAAATTCAACCTCTCCAAAAACAATGTTGAATATATAGTACTATGGAGGGTAGAAAATACAATTTCTGAGCTCCTCACTCTTGGTATAACTTCACTCCTGGATCTGAGCCATTCAAATTCTTTCAACCTTGGGATCCTTCCAATATCTTTTCAAAAAGTGCACACACACACACACACACACAACTCACACAACTCGTTCAGCTTAGCCGATTGTCCTCAGTGAGACAGTTTGTAAAACACAAAGTCCAACATTGCCAGAAGTGAAATTTTATTAAGGTCTTAATGTGGTACTCCACTGTTTTCTTGTTAAGTTTCACTGAGGATCAGTGGGGTTTGTTTGTTAGTTTGTTTTAACTAACTTACGTTTTACTTACTGTATTGTTAGCCAATCTTCTATGAAGACTGTTTTCAGGGAGAATATTGAATGTGGCATGGTTTTGAAGATTCAGAGTGTTTTTTTCCTGCTGGGCTTTCCAAGTGTTTAATCAATTTCAGCTAGATTTTTATGTTTATGTATGGCTTGCGGATTCCCATCTACTCTGAACAGTTGAAATAGTTAATAGTTAAACAAAGCTTTGCCTTAAGGTTTTGATTTCTCTTAGAAGGTTTTACCCATCAAAAGCACAAAACGGAGACTGTGCTCCCTTGCCCTTTCTCTGAGATGGTGACCGTTCTATAATCCTTCTAAACTGAGGATAGAGATCTTTGAGTTTCTCAGTTCTCTCAAGGGTGTAAGTTTCTTCTACCCACTGAAACTGTAATGTATTGTAATAGAGCAGTGTTGGGAGATGTACAATGAGTTCATATAACCTGAACTTGATTAGACTTAATAGTTTTGGCTCTGACGGGCTGTTCCCTGATCCATGGCAGCTGTCCAGACTCCACCACCTGTGAAATTAAAACTTAGAGAACTCTTGCATCAGGAGGCTATTTTGTAATTCTATACAATGAACCACTATTACTATAATAACAAGAAAAAAAATTTAAAACGATCTTTTAAAATGTTAATTACGGTACTAAAATGCAACATCTTGGGAGGAGGAGCTAATATCTATGGGAAACCTTTTCCTTTTCTCTTGGAATGTAACATTGAGTCTCTTGTTTTTTGCTTATTTTTAAATGTTCAGTCTTGTCACTTCTCAATATTTGGCAGAAATATTTAGACATTTCATAGTCTATTTCGTATTTTCAATATTTGAAATGTCTTGATTTTTCTTTTCATTCATCTTTATCTCCTAGTAATCCTTTCCTGAATGGGATATATGTGCTTGCTATGAGCAGAAATGTGATGGTAGCCAATGTTTTCTCCAGGCAGAACTCCAGGTTTAAAAAAGAGAAACAAACAAACAAAAAGCAAAAGCAACCCTCTAAGCAATATTGAGGTGAATGCAGTGTGACTCGACTTTTATCTGTGTGTTTTTTGACCCAGTAAGACCTCATGGTTTGCTTTGCTCAGAAGGGCTGGTACTGGTGCTTTTCAAGTTTCTTTTTCAAGGACCCAATAAAAAATAATATATTCTTTTTCCAGTGCACTTCCAAGTAACCTCACCCCCTCCTAGCTTTTGAAATACTGCAAACACAATACACATCGTTTTCTGCCACTACCCTTCCTGCTCCATGTGGGAAGGGTTCTTTCCTCTGAATTAATACGCTAGTCACTCAGTCGTAGATGAGGAACATGATCAAAGGGATGTGTTGCTGGAAGAGCAAACTCAATACTTTGCACTTGTTCAAAAGCTGTACGTTCCTGTTCTGTCAGGTCTGAGGTGAGCTTGGTCTCGTTCCAAAAATGTTCCCTTATCCCCAATAAAATCAGCTCCTCCTTACTTCACTTTGCTTAACAGGCCGATAAATACAGTTGTGAATTGTGGTCTCGACTAAGATTTAATTGACTAAGACCATGACTGCAAACATTAAAAAGCATTTCCTCCAGGTGGAATATCCTTGAAGTACACGCCGCATTTGCTTGTGCATTGAGGATATCACCACTAGAGGACCTTGTACAGAAATTGTTCTCTTTCCACATAGGGACTGAAATTATAAACTGTAATTATATTCCACTTGTATTGCCCTCAATGAACTTGCCTCCTGTGTAAAGATACTTTTTTCTATGGGGCGCCTGGGTGGCTCAGTGGCTTAAGGCCTCTGCCTTTGGCTCAGGTCATGATCTCAGGGTCCTGGGATCCAGCCCCGCATCGGGCTTGCTCCTCCACCGGGAGCCTGCTTCCTCTTCTCTGTCTCTCTCTGCCTGCCTCTCCCCATACTTGAGATCTCTGCCCATCAAGTACATAAATAAAATCTTAAAAAAAAAAATAAAAAGATACTTTTTTCTGCAACATGCAATAAAATGTTAGATGTGCAACAGATGTAAACAGATTTAAACCAAGATCAGAAATCCTGAATTAAATGGTGCTACTTAACCACATAGCACCCAAGAAAATGCAGAGAAATGGTTAATGCTGTCCAATTTGAAATAATACAAATGCAATTTAAAATAATGTACAATTCAAAATGTAAAACTCGGGTGCCTGGGTGGCTCAGTCAGTTAAGTGTCTGCCTTCAGTTCTGGTCATGATCCCAGGATTTTGGAATGGATTGAGTCCCACATCCAGCTCCCTGATAGCCAGGAGTTTGCTTCATCTTCTCTCCCTAACCCTCTCCCTGCTCATGCTCGCTCTCTCTCTCTCAGATAAATAAACAAAAATCTTTAAAAAATGTAGAACTTAATAAATTTAGAGTTTCCAAAATTTGGAACTTAGAGAATCCAAATTTTAGAAACAAAAAGCTGACTTTTTATTAACATTATTTGTTCCTTTATGTTAAACATGCACTATTAATTATATGACCTGAAAATAACACATATTTTCTGTGTTTATTTTAAATTTACCTGTTTTTCTTTCCTAGGCAACTGGAATGTATCAGTTACTCTCATACATAAGGATATAATCTATGTGGAAATAAATGAATATTCATTTAAAAAACATTCAGTAGGGCTGACTTATGGCAATTTAAGATGTTTTCCCCCCATTCTTAGTTCTCTTTTCATTCGTATGTCATGATATTACAGACCACACAGATCCTAGATAGGCTTATTAAAATGCTGGAAGCCCAGATAATATAAGCAATTTATTCTTGGTAACGAGTTTCTCATACTCTGCTGATGTCCATTGACCATAGACTGGCCAGTACATGTTGTACATTAATTCCTGTATGTACAGATTGAATATTTAGCAGAAGTAAGTTTGCACTTGCTGAGAGTAGTTGTTTAATTTACACTATAGGGTTTGGTCTGTTTGGTGGAAGGTGCATCATTTAATTTCCCTGTAAAAAGTAACTTGTAAAACCCTGTTTATAGGCGCCATCCACGTAAATTTTTCAAATGATATATGGGTTGTATCCGGGAGAGCTTTCTGGCAATCTGCCTGAACTCAGAACTGTTACCCTAACACTATCTTCCAGACTGGTCTTCAGGTAAGATGACTCAATGACTCAATATTAATAATCTAACAATTCCACAAATCTGTATTTGATTTCTTGCTTCATGAGCCCAGCTGGTTGTTAGAAGTTGAAATAAATCATCTTGCCTAAATAAACAGCAGTCCTGACAATCTGTTTTATGATATTTACCCTTGAATCCCACTATATCTTATAAATTGAAGAAGGTTGATTTACCCCGGGGGAGAGAGAATGAAGTGGAAGATCACCTGGTCCAGGAAAAGCATTTCTAATCAAAGCCTGAAGGTAATGCTACCCGCTATACTTTGCGAAATGCTAGGTTTATCTAGCTACTTATTACAGGATTGATAATGAATTAAATGTTGCTACTTAGCCACATAGCACCCAAGAAAATGGAGAGAAATCGACACTATATACATCCAAAAAAAAAAAAAATAGATCTCTGGGTTGAGTTACTAGTGTGAGGAATAAGACAGATTGAGGGAAGGACACTTAAAATAAAAAGGAGCCAGGACTTAAGGATTCTGAAAATTCCAAACCCTCCAGAAAGAAAAAAAAATGCTAAAATTAATGAATGGCTTGAGAGCAAAAATCAAATCCAGAATACTACCAGAAGAATCTGGCCTAAAGGGAAACTGAGTGTGACTATAAAATCTCTTTAAATTTTTTCATAATGCTGTCAGATGGTATCTCAGAACAGTATTCCACTACATATAACAATGTGCCTGTAAGGCCATCAAGGGTGTGTCTCACCACTTCTCAAAGCATCCCTTTGAGAAAGTTTTATCTGGAGGAGATTTGTGGGTGTGGCTTTGGTGTAATGCAGGGGATCCCAAGAAGATATTCAGAAAAGTCACAAAGTTCTTCAAAGTGCTTTATATAGCAGAAACAATCCCAGCTTGTGCTGAGAAATAACTATAGAATGAGAAGTCTTTGGACTCCCATGATTCTACATGCAGAAAGCAGGACTGATCCTTTGAGGTGATAGGTACACATCAAGAGGGACTGTGCTCGATGTGCTAGAGTGACAGCACAGGAGGCTTATTCACACTTGAATCTGAAGCAGAAAGCAAGATTCTGGCTTTGAGCTAATGCTGTAATGAGAAGAGATTTTGAGGGACTGGAAGTAGAGGGATGTGTAGTTTGCACATGGAAAGAATGTGGGTCACTCGGGACCAGGAAGAGGACAATGATTAGGTGGCTGCTGCTTCTTCTTCTTCTTCTTCTTCTTCTTCTTCGATTTTATTTATTTATTTGACAGAGAGAGAGATCACAAGTAGGCAGAGAGGCTGGCAGAGAGAGAGGGGGAAACAGACTCCCCACTGAACAGAGAGCCCCTGATGCGGGGCTCAATCCCAGGACCCTGAGATCATGACCTGAGCCAAAGGCAGAGTTTTAACCCGCTGAGCCACCCAGGCACCCAGGTTAGGTGGCTTCTAACATGATCCCAGTAATTCTTGAGTCTTGGTGTTCTGCCATTATCTCACCTCATCTTCTAGAAAGTGGACTGTGTTTTTTGACTTGTTTCTATCCAAAAGATAAAGACAGAAATGATGGGTTTCACTCCCAAGATTAGATTATCAAAGACTGTGGCTTTTGTCTTGGGCACTCTGTTTTATCTTGAATTGCCCGTGTCTATAGTATGTTCATTCTCATGGAGAAGCTAATGTGGTGAATATCTGAGGCCTGACAGTCATCATGTTAGCAAGCTTGGCAATAAATCCCATCACCTTCCCCCAGTTAAATCTTTTGATGAGGCTGCACGAAGCCCTGGGTGACAGCTTGAGTGCAACCCCACGAGAGACATTGATCCAGAGGCAACCAGCTATGCCACACCGGAGTCCTGACCCACAGAAACTGTGAGAATACAAGTGTTTGCACACATCCCCCCCCCACAGACACACACTTTGAGAGGCACATGCACTTGAAGAACAGACCCTGAGTCTGAGTTACCAATATTTGTAATTAATTGGATCCTCCCATCTTCATTTTTTTTAAAGATTTTATTTATTTATTTGTCAGAGAGAGTGGGCAGAGGTAGAGAGAGAAGCAGGCTCCCTGCCGAGCAAGGGGCCCAATGCAGGACTCGATCCCAGGACGCTGGGATCATGACCTGAGCCGAAGGCAGCCACTTAACCAACTGAGCCACCCAGGCGTCCCTCATCTTCATTTTTTTAAAATATTGCATACATTTCATATGTGACATAAAAATGATTAGTGAAGAACAAACAAAACAAGTGCAAAAAAAGACTCCATAGGGGTGCCTGGGTGGCACTGTGGGCTAAGCAGCCAGGTCTCGGTTTTGCCTCAGGAGGTGTTCTGATGGTTCTGAGATCGAGTCCTACCTTGGCTCCAGCTGAGCACGGAGTCTACTTGAGATTCTCTCTCTCTCTCTCTCTGCCCCTCCTGCTACCATGCTCTCTCTCTCTAAAATAAAATAAATAAGTCATTTTTTAAAAAAGGCTCCATAGATGTCTGTAAGATAATTCTCAAGCATTTTAAATGTGACTAATACAGATTGAGATGGGTTATATGTATAAAGGACACACCACATTTTGAAGACTTAATATCAAAATGCCAATGTTAACTATCTTGTTAGTAATTTCTTGTATTTATTTTATGTCGAATCAATATTTTGCATATACTGGACCATGTAAAATGCAGTATGAGAATTAATTTTACATGTTTAATTTTACTTTTGAAAAATGTGCTCAGCATAGTATTTATAATTAAATATGTAGCTTATATTATATTTCTATTGGATTACATTGGTCTAGATTATAAAGGTCCATGAGGTTTAAAAAAGAGAGAATAAAAATGATGATTTGGAAGTAAAGTGTTGATCTTTATTCAGACCATGTAAGAAAGAAAGAATTAAGACTCTGGCCAAGAGAGGTTGATACAGTATTCTAGGTACTAATTCATCCTGGAAATACATAACACTTAGATTTTTGGGTCCCATTCTAACCCTATCAAATCCGCTTATATAAACTCTTCCTTGTATTCAAATGATTTCATTGAGGAGCAAGTTTTAAAAATTACCAGTGTTCCAAATCCAATACTTTCAGAACCAAGGCTCTACTAGGTGCAGCTCTGATAGCTTAAAGAAAAATATTTTATTTATTACATGATTGAAAATATTTCTTAAAAGTAACCAAACCAAACAAACAGGAAAAAAAAAAAAAATGAGACTCCCTATTCTTATTATTCCACCCATGGTGCTCATCATTTAATAGATAAGTACACTGGATAAATTGTCAGTAAGATAAGATACTTATGTGTTGTTTTTTTTTTTTTTTTCACATAACAGTCATGGCTACACTTTCTCAATTTTTGATTAGTAACATCTGTTCTTACACTCTAAAAGCATATGGTCAAGGGAACTAGTCTTACAGTGAACTATATTAACTCTGATTCCTAATTTGTAATGTAAGACATTTTCATTCTTTTTTGTTTGTTTGTTGAAATCATATGAAATAATAGTGGTGAAAGTGATCTGGAAATATTACTTCAAAAGAAAAATATTGCTAAAATGAATAAAGTAAGGTCATTCATAATAGGGTTTAGTCATCAGTCTATTTATTGCTGCACCATAATTATCACTGTGTTGTTGTCTGTGTGTATGTGTGTGCAGGTGTGCTGTGTGTGTTCTAGCATGAGAGATAAAGAAGTGCTGTCTTAGGTTGGGTGCTCCACAAGCAGGTCTTAAATAAGAATTTGTACTCGAGCTAGCTCTGAAGGAAGTGATAGAGTCAATACTGATAAAGAAGTCAAGGAAACAGAGCAGAACAGGGGAAATAGCTGAGCAAAATTATGACTTGGCAAAGTCCCAACACAGGAACCTCCTGCTCCCTGTACCTGCCAACACAGCAGTTAAATAGCTCAAGGGCAGTCCTCAGAAGAGAGTCACAGATAGATAATTAGGAGCGAAGTACTTAGAAATCACAGGATGGGTACATAAAAAGAGTAAGAAAGATTGATTTGGATGTAGGTGGAAGACTGATCTACCCACTTCACTCAGTAGATAACAGTGAAGTTCTTTCCCCTCACTTAAACTTGCATTTGACTATTCACTGTTCACGCCACTCTTCTTACCAATGCGGCATCTTTCATTATTCAAATATAGATGAAAGAGATTTAAATACAAATATCCTTAAAGAAAGAAAAGAAATCCACTAATGTATTCATTCAAATGTGCCTTCAGTATTCTTTTAGAGTCTTTCTTTGCAGACATAAAAGATGGAAACAGAAAGAGAAGCATTAAAGGATTATCACATCCAAGAGTATTGGGTCTTCATAATTTTTCTGGAGTCTTGTTGGTTTGAATTACTATCAATTGTGGATATGGAAGCATTCTATTTGTGTTGTTTATTGTCCTTGCTTTTTCATACAACAATAGGCAATTAGCACACACCTGATATTGAAATTCTTTGCTTATAAGAAATTCAGAGGAAGTTTAAATGCAAACATAAATGGTCATGTTATCCATAAATAAGATCAGTAATTATAGTAACTAAAAGGTAGGCGATGTTCTTAAATTATCTTTGCAATCTAGATGTTAAATTCAGTAAAATGTCTTCATTTATTGCTTTGTTTTTCAACAAAGTATTTATACCCTGTCAAACAAAGAATATCAGTAAATTAATTAAATGAGCAGAATTATAGGTTATTTACAAAGTCTAGAAAATGCAGTAAACCCATTTCTAAATAGTATTTTGGTTACGCATTTAAATCATATATTCAGTATGTTTCTTCCCAACTTCTTGACACCTTTTTACTGGAAGGACTTCTTAAATATAAAATAATAGGCTCCGCTGATATTATGAAAAAAATGAAACAATTATTTCATTGTGCTCAGAATTTGTGTATTTGTGTATTTGGATTTAGTAGAAATGAATTTGTGGTTTGGTAAGTGAAATCATTCAAATTGTAGAATTAGAGAAAAATCATAGAGGATGTTCTAATTAAACACATTTTGGGTGATGTAAACAAACTCACTCAAGTTCATTCAGATAAATGAAGAATCAATGTATATAAAAGCTAATTTCATGGACTTCAAAGCGCAAATCTCAGTGAGAAGAAAGTCAAAAAGGTAGAAACCGAGTGTCTACATGATCTCTCTTAATTTTCTCTTCACCAATCTTGTATATTGCTCAATATTACCTCTGGTTCTGTCTTTACATAATCAAGGTTTATCTCAACCAGTCACTACCTATCACCAGTAGCTTATATGTCAATGTAAATATTGAAGAATGAGACACATTGTATTTTGATGACCCTGAATACCTGCCTTTAGATTCGGATTCAGGGGCCCATCATTAAATGTATCAGGTGGGCTGGAGACAGAGATTTGGTTGTCTCACCCTACTGATACTTGAATAATTTTTTCCCTTCTATATACAAAATGTGAAAGATTGCCTTTTGTGCGTGATCATATAAAGCTATAGATCATACAAAGCTACATTTCTGAGCCAGAGAGAACTGGAAAACACATCTAGTTATTGTATGCAAAGTGACATTTAAAAAGAGAGACAATTCTTTCTTTTGTAAAGTCCTGATTGCAATTCTCCCTAATGGGCTTTTTTATATTTCAATTTTTAAATAATTTGGGAAATAGAGAATGATAAAAATAGAGCTTTTTTAAAAAGTTACAATGCTTTTTTGTTTAAAAGAGTGTATTGTAAGAATTCTAATTCCTTTTTTCACCTCTACATTATCTCTTCAATTCCATCCAAGAGGTAAGCCTGTTATAGTTGAGTGAATATCTTTCCAGAGAGTTGTTTATGTTAATGTGCACACACACACACACACCCCATACACACACTGTTAATATCAGATTCTACTCTATGTATTTTATGAAATATGAAATGTACATAGTACTATATTATTCTTTTCATTGCTGCTGAGTAAGACATCACATGGATATAAAATATTTTATTTAGCCTATACTCTATCTATAAGATAAGTTATAATTCTAAGATAATTCTAATAATAAGATAATTCTAATTCTACAATTTGAATGATTTCACTTACCTACACTCTATCTATAGAGATATTTTATTTTGCCACCTATTTATGGAAAAAAGACATGAAATGTTATATTTTTGCATATATATATATATTTATCCCCTAAAATGATTATTTTTTATGCTAGTTTCCTGAAAGTAGGAGACCAGAATTATGGATAGTTCATACTTTTAATGTTATTAGGTAAAATCAATCTAAATGAACAGAGTTATGCCCCAAAGAACAGTAAACACCGATTAGTGACAACTCTTTCATATTTTCACCAAAAGTATAAATTACAAATCTCATGTTTTGCATCCACTATAGGAAAAAAATGACATTTTTAAAATTTATTTCCTTCCAGTAGAGAAGTTGATTATAATTTTAAGGAGTATATTTTTATCTTATAAACTTTACTAATGCCTGGGCCAGTTTTTCCACTGGATTATTTACCTTCTATTTATTGATGCTTTTGTTTAATAAAAGTAGTGAGAAAACTCTGAGTCCATCATTTCTACTTTTAATGTTATTTCTCTGGATAGTCAATTTAGGAATGATTTTCAGATATAATTAGTATAATTTTGATAATAACTGCACAGTTACTTACTATTTTGGTAGAAAGTTATTCTTGCATTTTTATTTTCTAGAATAATTTTCATAATTTAGTAATTATCAGTGCTTTTGAGGTTACATATAAAACCATTGGATTTTGCTGTTATTTTAGTGTTCGATTTTTGGTAACCTTTATATTTTTTCTCCTGTTGAGTCACTTTCAGTACATTCAATTATTTAATGCCTCCATTTCATCTAGAATTTCAAATTTTGAGGTCTAAAATTATACATCTCATTATAAATCAGCCCACTCTGTTATCAAAGCTATCCAAAATTGCACAATGAAGCAACAGGATTTATGGGGGAAATGGTTCTGGGGCACAACAATCAAAATATCTTCAGGGAAACAAACAAACGGGACAGGAAACTAACAAAAAGGTGTAGCACAGTTTTAGACATTAATTTGTTAAGAAATACATAAATAGGATACGACGATGTATGTGGTATCTTTCCGTGTATGAAAACTGAAGTTTGCTTATAGAAATAGGCTCTGTGGGCACCTGGGTGGCTCAGCTGGTTAAGCGTCTGCTGTCAGCTCTGGTCATGGTCCCAGGGTCCTGGGATAGAGCCCCACATCGGGCTCCCTGCTTAGCGGGAAGCTTGCTTCTCCCTCTCTCACTCCCCTGCTTGTGCTCTTTCTCTGTGTCTGTGTGCCAAATAAATAAATAAATAATCTTAAAAAATATAGTCTCTGAAAATTTGTATCTTGTGAGTGAGGATGAAGAGGTGGAAGTAGGGTTATCTGCCATTCAGACCAAGTTATAAGTTGTATCAGCACATGTGGATGGATCCGAGTCAAAACACACACTGAGCTCAGGTACCTGGTGGACGTTTATGGTGTGTGCTTGTGTGTGTATTTTGCACAGTCTTATTCCTCTCGGTTCAATCAGGTGCAGTTTGTTGCATTTATTTTATGTTCTGCAGAGGAAATCATGCATGAACAAACACATTGCATTATTCTCAAATTGTTCCCTAATATATCAGCTTCCTTGGAACAAATTTACTTTTTCAAAAGAATCATACTCGAACTGGCCAAATATATATATTTTTTTCTGTGATCAATATATAGGTCACATAAAGGCATATAAAGGCATATCTGTGTTACATTTTTTCTTGTTGTTGTGAAAACATGAAAAATTTCAGCAAAAGGAAGATTTGGGAGTAAGGATATTTAACAGAAATGTTCACGGCTCCGTGGCCCATGAAGGCCGGTCATTGTGAAACAATGGGAACGAACATGCAGGGATTAAATAACCATGAGATTATTTATGCTAAACGCATGAACTCATAACAAATCAAATAGGACACAGCTAATATCTTGATAGGAAGCTTCTGCCATTAGTGTTTTGAGTTCACTTGTCGTGAATCTAAAACAATTGACAAGGATAGTTTAGCAATCCAGAAAAAATATTTTCTGCCTCTCCCTCCTCCTGGATAACACTAAACTGTGTACTGATTTACAGCTGGAATGAACAAAAGTTTTCTGCATTAAGATACATATTACAGTTTTTAAAGTATTAATTTTATCTAGTAAAGACTACCACAGAAGGGGATAGGAGTATGTATACTTTATAGTTTTCAGAATATGCTTGTGTTTCTTACCAAAATTATTGTTGGTATTGATGAGAACGTATAATAGTCTTGTGCTATTGGAAAGTGAAACAATTGCTAATTTTGGAGCTGGAATATTTCAGTCTTAGATATGATGAAAGATATTTTGGTGGGGAAAAAGTCTGTAACCAACCCAGTAAGGAAGAAAACTAACCTTCAAACACAATAATTACTAGAAGTTACCAATTGAGAGATGAACTGAAAAATGACTGAAACTTGGAGTTTTAGAGGGAATTGCATTATAAACTACGTTCAGCCATTTGGGGAAACATCTCCAGCTTGAATGCAATTAGGATCTTTTAATAACTTTTTATAACATTTTCAAGTTTTGGGCTTGCCCTTTATGAAGTTATCATGTCTGAATTTAATTCTACCAATGAAAAAAGCAGGTGTTGGCATATTTATTAGAAACATTCAAGTTAATTTTTATTGTAGTTGAGGGCAGATTGATGCAGTTCACTGAATTTGCTTTGTATTTTTCATTTTCATTTTGAGTACGTAGAGGCTATTGTTACTGAGCATTACGCTCTTCAACTTCACTGAGAACCAAACAATTTCTATTTTCCATAGCCTTTTATGATCTCTTTTCCATCTCAGTCTGATGAGATATAAAGATGCATCCTGAATTTTTTTTAGGTCAAAGCCCAATGGATTATACACATAAAATAAAATATAACTGAAATGCTAGTTAATGAGGTTTTTTACTTCTATATTTTTCTTCTTCTAATGTCAAAAGACACAGGAAGTGGTATCTTTTCCCCAGCTTTTTTGAGATATGACAAATTGCACTGTGTACATTTAAGGTGTACAAAGTATTAATTTGATATATGTGTATTTTGTGAAATGATTACCACAAATCAAGTTAATTAACACATCCACCACCTCACATAGTTACCAATTCTGTGTGTGCGATGAGAACATTTAAGATCTACTCTCTTGGGGTGCCTGTGTGGCTCAGTTGATTAAGCATCCAGCTTTTGATTTTGGCTCAGGTCTTGATCTCAGAGTTGTGAGATCGAGCCCCAAATGGGGCTCAGCACTGGACATGGAGTCTGCTTAAGATTCTTTCTCTTCCTCTACTCTTCCTCCTCTTAAAAGAAAAAAAAAAAAAACAAAACTACTCTCTCTGCAAATTTCAAGCATAAAACACAATATTGTATTGTTAAATATAGTCACCATGCTGTATATTAGATCCTCAGAATTTATTCATCTTATAATTGAAAGTTTTTACCCTTTGACAACATCTCTACATTTCCTCCACCTCCCAGCCCAGGACTATCACCAGTCTTCTCTGTTTCTGTGTGATAGACTTGTTTTAAACTCCACATGTAGCTGAAATCATATACTATTTATCTTTCTCTGACTTATTTCAATGAGGAGAATGCCTTCAAGTTTCATCTATGTTCTTGTGCATGGCAAAATATCCTTTTTTTGCTTGTTTGTTTAATAATATTCAATTGTATAAATGCCTGACATTTTTTTTATCCATTCATCTTATTGACAGAGACTTACGTTGTTTCCATGTCTTGACTATTGTAAATAAGCTGCAATAAAGATGGAGGTGAAGACATCTCTTCCAAAGATTTTTATTTATTTTTTTGACAGACAGAGATCATATGTAGGCAGAGGCAGGTAGAGGGAGGGCAGAGAGAGAGTGAGGGAAGCAGGCTCCCTGTTGAGCAGAGAGCCCGATACAGGGCTCGATCCCAGGACTCTGGGATCATGACCTGAGCCGAAGGCAGAGGCTTTAACCCACTGAGTCACCCAGGTGCCCCAAGACATCTCTTTCAGATAGTGATTTCATTTCCTTCAAATATATACCCAGAAGTGGAATTGCTGGATCATATAGTAATCCCATTTAAAATTTTTTGAGGAGCCTCCATATTGTTTTTCATAATGACTATACTAACTTACATTCCCAACAACAGCACACAAGTGTTCCCTTTTCTTCACATCCTCACCAATGCTTATTATCTCTTATCTTTTTGATAATGGTCATCTAAACAGGTATGAGGTGATATTTCACTGTGGTTTTGATTTTCAAATTTCTAATAATTAGTGATGTGTTCAACATTTCATATATTGTTAGCCATTGGTATGTCATATTTGGAAAAATATCTATTCAGGTCCTTTGCTCATTTTTTAATCAGATTGTTTTCTGTTACTATGCTGTATAAGATCCTTATACACTTTAGGTATTAACCCCTTACCAAATACCACACACAAATAAAAAGATATCCTATGCTCATGAACTGGATGAATTGATGCTGTTAAAATGTCCATACTACCCAGAGTGATCTATAGATTCAGTGTAATCCCTATAAAAATTCTAATGGTATTTCCCAGAAAAATAGAAAAAAGAAACTCTAAAATTAATATGTAACCACAAAAATCCCAATAGACAAAGCAACCATAAGAAAGGAAAACAAAGGGACTGACTGAGTGGCTCAGTGGGTTAAGCTGCTGCCTTCGGCTCAGGTCATGATCCCAGGGTCTCGGGATCATGTCCCACCTGCATCGGGCTCCTTGCTCAGTGGGGAGCCTACTTCTCTCTCTGCCTCTGCCTGCTACTCTGCTTACTTCTTCATGATCTCTCTCTCTGACAAATAAATAAATAAAATCTTTAAAAATAAAAAAGTAAAGGAAAACAAAGTTAGAGTCATCACACTTGATTTCAAATTATACTACAAAGGTTCAGTAATGAAAAGAGTATGTTACTGGCAGAAAATCAAACACCTAGAATAATGGAACAAAATGGAGAGCCAGGAATAAACCCATACCTGTAGAGTCAATTGATATTTGACAAGGAATCCAATAATACACAAGGGGAAAAATATATTTTTTCAATAAATGGTTTTGGGAAAACTGGATTTTCATCTGAAAGAGAATGGTTTTAGACCCTATTTTACATCCTTTACAATAATTAGTTAAAAATAGATTAAATACTTAAATTCAAAAGCTGAAACTAAAAAAAATAAAAAAAAAAAAAAAAGGAAAAAATCCTAGAAGAAAACACAGAGGAAAAGCTCTTTGATAGTGGTCTTGGCAATGCATTTTTTGGATATGGCACAAAAAGTATTGGCAACAAAGCAAAAATAAACAAGTGGGACTACATCAGCCTTAACGGCTTGTGTACAGCAAAAGAAAGAATCAAGAAAATGAAAAGACAATTTATAGAAAGGTAGAAAATATTTGAATTGTCTTAACAGAGGGAGATCTAAGCCATTATCTCCTGGAAGCAGGCGGCTGTCTTTGCCTATTGCTTCAAATTTAAATAAATAATTTTAGATTGGATAATCAGATTTCGTTGTAGTATGTTTTCATCATATGTTGTTAATGAAATCTAGAATTGCTGTTTTAATCCATATCCGAAGTAAAGGGTAGTGAGTTTTTTATAAGTAAGTTATTTTCTTTATCTCAAGATTTTCTTCAGAAGATCAGGACATAAAAGCAAAAATGTTCTTTTTAAATTATTTTAATGTATTTAAATACTCTTTAAATGTATAAATATTGCCCTGTTTGAGAATACTGACTGATATAATAAATGTTTAAAAAATAAAGCTATTTTTCTCCTTTCTTGGTAAAATGTAATAGAATCATATTGCTTTTCTCTGGCACAGGATCAGATTCAATGGTGTTCTTTTGTAAAGATTTTAACTTGAAGATAAGATCAAGAGCAAAGATATATTTAGTTTCAGTGAAAACCTTTTAATTCAATGAGATGGCTTACATTCTCTGATAATCCTAACAAAATTTGGACTGTCTTTCCTCTAGGGGCCTGAAAAACGTTTGAAGAACAGTATCTCACAAATAGAAATTTGTATAAATGCCTGTTTTAACCAGTCAATACCTCGTGTGTGAGATGACATAAGGCTTCCATGATCATTGACTACATTTTTCCTTGTATATTTCTATCCAGGTATGGCCTTATTGGTGCATTTTAGGCATTCTGAAATATTGATTCTTCTATGTACCAGTTTTTGGAACTTGCAATGTTCTTTTATCTATTTCTAATTGGTAAGGGATTTTTTTTTTTCTGAAATTCACACACAAAAAAGTGATGACGTGACTACTTGCTCTTTTCTCTGAAGGAATAACGAGGCTGATGAAATGGGGGAAAAAAAAAACCCTCACCACTGCTACCACCGTGAAAATAGTTTTCTTTCAGATTTAAATATTTACTTACTAGGCAAGTTTTATATGATTGTGAAGTTGTATCAAGCCAAATGCCTGGGAGAACCATACAATTGGGATTTCTCAAATTGGATTTACACTTGGAAATAAACACAGACTATATATTTAATTCTCTGATAGTCATGATACAGCTCAGACGAAGAGTATATGGCATTACTTTTTTTATTTTTTTTCCCTGAGTCAGCCTCAATTGAAATTTCAACAAGCTGTTCTACTAGCCTCTATATAGAACTTGGCAGGGGTTACAGCTAGCAGTCGGCAGCAGCTAAAGTCATTTCTCTTCGACAGAATCCATAAAGCCAAACACTGTAATAACTTCTCTGATGGAATTTTAGTGGTGAAGCTCTTTGTCTTGTTACCATTGCCATTCACACTCCAACTGAGTCTTCACCTGTAGGGAATGATTATGATGCTCTGCGGTCTCTGTTTCCACCTGTGACCCCTGATCACCTGGAAAGTGACAATTTTTCCTCAAAATGAATTTGATACTGGGGAAATTATGCTGTCAGAGAAAATCCTCATTCTCTAAGGACCTCTCTGAGTTGCAGCAGTGGCCTTCTGAACTAACAAGAGGCAAATTCATAAGTTACCGGATGCTCTTTTTTTCTCTAACCTTTAATATACAGAATTGGAAAGGATCATCTACAGTGATCATCTACAACTTCAGGATAAGATGCCTGAGAGGAAAAGAAAATAATGTGATAATAATTTGGAGTCTTCCTGTCCCCTATGCTAGATTTTAGCTTTATGTGTGTTCTTGTTGTAGTTGGACAAAAGATGAAGTTCAGCAATGAGTTCAGATGTTTTATCTTAAAATTTTGAAATTGTTACCTGAGAAACACTTGTGCTTGTATTTTGAGCTCAGAAGCATGATTTCTCAGAATAGGATGCCCTCACATGAGTAAGGTGTTATCCCAAGAATAAAATAAAATAAAGACTATTGTAATATGAATTTTCAAGAATGGTATATCTTAGTTCATGGTTTTGTTTTGAGCTTATGTCTACATGTGGCATTGTGAGTCCTTCTGATATGGCAATAGAACCCTGTTCCAATAAATGAAGCTATGTGAATTGGGGTCATGCCAACCCAGATGATTAAAATAAAAGAAATGGATTAAAATAAAACATGGTTTGCTTTTTGAAACATTTACATTAAATATATATATACTATTTAAAATGTGTATTCCTCATAACTATAAAAATCAGTTTTAAGATTACCACATTTGGAATTCATATTTTATTAGGGTGTATCCAATGAGAAAATTTTTAATCTGGAAATATTCTAACTTTTGAAATAATGAAAACTGCTTGACTTAATTGGAAGTTACATATGCATATATATAAAAAAAGGACTCAACCCTGTATTATGACATTAGTAATACAGTTGTGGCTTTTTGTTTAAATTGACAAGTATCTCATTTCAACTTCTGAAATAAAAAAAAATTATTAAAATTGGAAACTTGTTGGTATTTCAGTCCTGTTATTAGTTTAGTCTTTGGCTTGAATCATTTAGTAACACAAAATATAAGCTTCGTGTGAGTGGCTAATAGGTTATGTAAGAATTGAATAAATATTCTAAAATGCAGTAAAGTTGATCAATATGATAACTGACCAGCGGACTGGCTATTCTGTTTATAAAATTAAATAGTGAGAGGAATATTGATAATATGTCACAGGAGTGCAGGAGAATTTATTATGATTTACATAAGTTTAGAAGGAAAACACAGCTGAAATTTTATGTTGAGTTAAAATAATTGAAAATCTATTAAACAGTTCAAACCAAAGACAAAACCAATAACAGGACTGAAATACCAGCAAGTTTCCAATTTTAATAAATTCTTTATTTCAGTAAGTTAAAATGAGAGACCTGTCAATTTTTTAAGTTTTTAAGTTTTTTTTTTTTTTAAGATTTAATTTATTTATTAGACAGAGGGAGACACAGGGAGAGAGGGAACACAAGCAGAGGGAGTAGGAAAGGGAGAAGCAGGCTTCCCACTAAGCAGGGAGCTGGAAGCTTGGCTGGATTCCAGAAACCTGGGATTAGGACACAAGCTGAGGGCAGATGCTTAACAACTGAGCCACCCAGGTGCCCCAATTTAAGGTTCTAAACAAAAAGCCAAAAGTTAAAAAATTTCCTTATCTCAATCTGAAATTTCATTAGCTTGAATTACAACTATTACATTACAATTATTTCAAAATTACTAAAATTAAATGTTCTGAAGCATAATAGCGCCTGAAAAAAATACCTTTAAAAAAGTCTAAAAAGAAACTTCAACCATGACTTAGAACAAAGACTTAGAAAACTATGAGAACAAAGTTATATTCTTTGTGAAATTGCAGCTAATAGTAGGGCAGCAATGGATTAAAATAATAAACAAAACCTTATTGTTCAAGGTTCAGCCCATCATTTTATCTTTATACCATCCAACTGATTCTTACTAAGGAAGAATAATGGCAAGAAGGAAAATATGTTGAGGGTAATTATAACAATATTGGTAATTCTAATGATGATGGAAGTCTCTCTCCCAACATGACCATTTCTATTCCCTTCTTTGATGACCTCCAATCACCCCTCTTGTATTTCACATAAAAGGACAACTGTGTGTGTGTGTTTCTTTTTTTTTTAAATATTAACATATAATGTATTGTTTCAGGGGTACAGGTCTGTGATTCATCAGTCTTGCACAATTCACAGTGTTCGCCATAACACATACCCTCCCCAATGCCCATCATCCAAGCACTCCATCCCTGCCACCCCTCTCCACTTCAGCAAACCTCACTTTGTTTCCTGAGATTAAGAGTCTTTTATGGTTTGTCTCTCTCTGTAGTTTCTTCTTGTTTCATTTTTTTCTCTTTCCTGATGATCCTCTATCTTGTTTCTCAAATTCCACATATCACTGAGATTATATGATAATTGTCTCCCTCCGACTGACTCATTTCACTTAGCAGAGTACCCTCTAGATCCATCCATGTCATTGCAAATGTCAAGATTTCATTTTTGATGACCATATAATATATGTGAGATGTGTGTGTGTGTGTGTGTGTGTGTGTGTGTGTGTGTGACATCTTCTTTTTTTTTTTTAAGATTTTATTTATTTATTTGTCAGAGAGAAAGGGAGAGAGAGCGAGCGAGCACAGGCAGACAGAGTGGCAGGCAGAGGCAGAGGGAGAAGCAGGCTCCCTGCCAAGCAAGGAGCCCGATATGGGACTCGATCCCAGGACGCTGGGATCATGACCTGAGCCGAAGGCAGCTGCTTAACCAACTGAGCCACCCAGGGGTCCCTATCACATCTTCTTTATCCATTCATCTGTCAATGGATGTCTGAGCTCTTTACATAGTTGGCTATTGTGGACATTGTTGCTACAAACATTGGGGTGCAGGTGCCCCTTTGTATTACTATATTTGTATCTTTGGGATAAATACCCAGTAGTGCAATTGTTAGGTTACAGGGTAGCTCTATTTTTAACTTTTTGAGGAACCCCTATACTGTTTTCCAGGGTGATTTCACCAGCTTGCATTCCCACTAATAATGTGGGAGGATTCCCTTTTTCCATATCCTTGCCAATATCTGTCATTTCCTGACTTGTTAATTTTAGCTTTTCTGACTGGTGTGAGGTGGTATCTCATTGTGGTTTTGATTTGTATTTCCCTGATGCCAAGTAATGTTGAGCATTTAGAAAAGGACAATATTACAAAAGCTGATTACTCTTCTTTTGAGTCACTTAGAGCCGGACTCTCACTTCTCAGTCTTCCCAAATTCCAAAGACCTATTTATTCTAACATGTATTTCAATAACTGCTCACTCACATCTCACCACTTACAACTTAAGAATCTATACCTTGAATTTTGTTGGATGCAGAAAAAGCCCAATCTCTCTTTACTACTTCTCCTCCCCCTCCCCTCCCCCTCTCTCTCCCTTTCCTTTTCCCTCTCCTCCTCCTTCTCCTTCTTCCTCCTTCATCATCTCTTCTTCAGTTTGAGATTTAAAGAAGAGGAAAATCCTGAATTTGTTCCTGAATCTACAGAAAAAAAACATAATAATGTTCTTTTTCAAAATTTCATTTAGTTATTTGAGAGAGAGAGAGACAGAGAGAGAGCATGAGAGGGGAGAAAGTGAGAGGGAGAAGCAGACTCCCTGCAGAGCTGGGGACCTGATGCAGGACTCGATCCTGGGACCCTGGCATCGTGACCTGAGCCAAAGGCAGCGGCTTAACCAACTGAGCCACCCTGGCACCGCTATAATAATGTTCCCCACTTAATATGTATCCTATGAATCTTTTCTTCAGTAAAAATGGGAATATGTGATAGTTAAATAGCAGGTTTGAAATTATTATAATTATTATTAAGTTCTGTTACTTTGAACATTAAATATGGAGAACCCACTATATCGAGGGCTTGAAGAAATGGAAAGCATCCAGAGAAACCATGTTGTTTATTCTTCTCTGGCTGCTTTTAAATATTGCTTCTTTATCTTTGCTTTTTAGCAGTTGACTATAATATGGCAACTCATTCTTCCCTTTGATTTTATCTGTTTGGAGTTTCCTAAGCTTCTTCAATCTCTATATTTAAGTATTTCACTGAATTTAGATCATTTCAGCCCAATAGCATTTAAATTAATTTTTCGGTCCCATTCTCTCTTTCTCCTCCCCTCTGGGACTCTAGTCTCAAATGCGTTTAATATATTGAAACTATCCTACACAACTCTGACATTCTGTTATTTTTATTCAATCCTTTTTTTTTTTTTGTCTTTTCTTCAGACTGTATTTTGTTGTTGTTGTTGATCAATCTAAAGGTTTACTTACTTTCCCAGTCATCTCCATTCACTCTTAAGCTTATCCAATAATTTTCCCCCATTTTTTAAAAAGATTTTGTTTATTTATTTGACAGAGAGATCACAAGTAGGGAGAGAGGCAGGCAGAGAGAGAGAGAAGGAGAAGCAGGCTCCCCGCTGAGCAGAGAGCCCGACGCGGGACTCGATCCCAGGACCCTGGGATCATGACCTGAGACGAAGGCAGAGGCTTTAACCCACTGAGCCACCCAGGCGCCCCTTCTCCATATTTTATATTCCATTTTCAGGTAGAGAGCTCCCTTCTGTTCAATTTAAATTTAATTATTTTGTTTTGATTTTTGATTATTTTTATAAAGGTCTCTATTCATCTTTTCAATTATTCTTTATTTTCATGTATTATGAGAGCTTATTTCTTTACCTCATAGAGCCTAGGTAGTAACACCTAGCTCATAATAATACATCTGCATGGCATTTTATCCCTCTACCCACACCAATGCAGAAAGGCTGCCAAGAGGTACAAGCATCCTAGGGTCCAAAATCGCCCCTCCCAAACTTTGCTAGAAGTTTCCCAAATAATTGGAAGCACCCTCCATTAGAGACCACTTCACTATATGTCACAGGTCCTCCCAGCCCAGAAACCCACTAATACCCAATTCCAAAATACTGTCTGCTCTCCCACCTTGAGAGTGTCCTTTCAGTTTAATAAACTGCTTTGTACTTGCCACTTTCCTTCTGGCTGTCTGTATTTGAGAGTGGATCCCCCCATCAATCTTTTCATGGCATATCCAAGGATAGAGACTTCCATTCACATAATGCAGACATACCCCTAACAATAATGTAATACAAAATTTATTTTAGAATTGTTTTTCACATTTTTCAAAACCAAATACAATTCTAAGCACATAGAAAGAATGTAGAAACGCCAGTTTGTTGACTATCCACTTACAAATTGGTGGAATTTTATGTAAATATAGAATAAATATTTTTCAATCCATATTTTCAGCTGATTTTAAAATAATCTTTCAATTGTACATTAAGTATGATACTAATTAAGAACATATTATTCCAAACCCACTGATTAATAACAGCATTAATACATAAGATAAATTATTTCATTCTCTTGAACAATGCAGATTTATTATCTGAAAAACAAGCAAGCGGCCCAAAAATATTAGTTTCCCATACAAACATTTACTTGTTTTTAATTAAATTTATTGACTCTCTCTTTGTGTTTGTGTCTTTGTATGCATGTAAACTTTGTTCTCTGTTTGCTTCTAAGTGTTTAACCTGAAAAGAAAATGTTTCAAATAAACTTTTATGTTAAAAATAGCTCACTTTGGGGCACTGGGTGGCTCAATGGGTTAAAGCCTCTGCCTTCTGCTCAGGTCATGATCCCAGGGTCCTGGGATCGAGTTCCACATCGGGCTCTCTGCTCAGCAGGGAGTCTGCCTCTCTGCCTACTCGTGATCTCTGTTGGTCAAATAAATAAATAAAATCTTAAAAAAAATAAAAATAACTTACCTTGTTACTCCTGTCCCTAATTTCCAAGTAAAATACATGTTACTAAAGAAAATGATACATAGTTTCAGTGCTACTAAAATGTAACCAGTAACATAAGTTCTCCATATCCTGAATGTTATTTCCATCAAGTGAAATTGTGAAAGAATGTGGCCTAATTGATCATCAACCATCCTTTGTAAGGAGATGAATAGCACAGTTGATTAGAAAACTAGAGAAAATATTTTTGAACCACAGACATTATTGTTTCACCAAACTCAATACTGAGCAG
The DNA here is from genome assembly GCA_003697995.1 of Taxidea taxus jeffersonii. Lineage (NCBI taxonomy): Eukaryota > Metazoa > Chordata > Mammalia > Carnivora > Mustelidae > Taxidea > Taxidea taxus. The sequence goes on along the minus strand of ML099920.1, from coordinate 63,155 downwards.
TATTAATAGTATTACTTTGAAAAATGCAGATAAATTTCCCCCACTCTCCTTTAGCACCTTTCTCCTTCATTATTTACTCCTTTCTTCTTTCTGTTCTTTTTCCTTTCTCCATGCTTTACTGTCCTCCCCCTTTTATTAGTTTAAGAAACTCGTTACTAACTTTTTTTTTTAAAGATTTTATTTATTTATTTGACAGACAGAGATCACAAATAGGCAGAAAGGCAGGCAGAGAGAGAGAGGAGGAAGCAGGCTCCCTGCCCAGCAGAGAGCCCGATTCGGGGCTCGATCCCAGGACCCTGGGATCATGACCTGAGCCGAAGGCAGAGGCTTAACCCATTGAGCCACCCAGGCGCCCCTCGTTACTAACATTTTTAAGACACAGAGCATACATACGATCCTGATTAGTAAGTCAATCAATATCAAATAGAATGATAATATAAAGGAGAAATAAATATTAATTTAACCCTTACCTTATTTTGTTTTTTGCTTATTCTTAATTATTATTATTGCTATTATTTTTACTTTGGTTGTAGCAGCTTATCCTTTAGCCTAATATGTGTGTATCCTCATTTTATTAATTGCAATGTTGACAAGGACTTAGGATAACAACTGCTAGGTGGTAACTTGTATCTTTGAACACATGTCTGTCTGGCCATATCCTTAAACATACTTAAACATCTTCATTTTGCCTGCCATGTGATACCTATAAAAATAAATAAGATCGAAAATCACAGTTTGCCAAACTTTCAGGCTGACTAGTAGTCTATTTTTCTGTTATGAGAGTAATTTATGGAAAGACAAAGGGGGTGAATTTGGACTGATGAGTAGTTTCCTTGTATTAGAAAAGGATATTATTCCATATCAATTTAGAAAAGGTTCTTATTCTTCTTTCCTCACTGATAATTATTTTATAAATACAATTCTGTGTCAAAAAGAAATGCTGACTGACCATCTGTCTTTGGTACTGGTTTACTAACTTTGTTCACTTCTAAGATAATGTGTAGATACCCTAAACCTACAATGGGTTCCAAGAATTTATGGGGACTAGTTTTGAGCACATTTTCTAGACATGAGAGAATAGAGATGAGGACGACTGAATGTCAGTTAGCTCAGACAAACTATACCTTTTCATTCCAACTTACACTGACTATATGACATATTTAAGAACCAACTCACACTCAATTTTAGCTTATTAACTAGAGATTTTTTTGTGTAATTTTAAATTTGTATAGAAATATAATTATTAAGATATGGTTATCATTACCTCCCTTATATTTAAAAATATTTTCCTGAAGAATATGTTAAATTAAATATATTTAATTTTCAATAATAATCCTAAAATACATTACAAAAGATATCATCCCTTCAAATTTATAAAGTTTTTATTGAAATAGTGTAATGGAGGGTGCCTGGGTGGCTCAGTTGGCTGGGCAACTGCCTTCTGCTTATGTCATGATCCCAGAGTCCTGGGATTGAGTCCCGCATCAGGCTCCTAGCTCAATGGGGAGTCTGCTTCTCCCTCTGACCTCCCCTCTCATGCTCTCTCTCACTCTGTCTCTCTCTCACAAATAAATAAATAAAATCTTTAAAAAATAATGTAATGGATAAATGATAATTTCTTTTAAAGAAATTACTAACTTATTTCTTGTATTTTCACATAGACCATTATATATCGGTATATTTATTTTTATTTATGGTTTAAATAAAGATAGGCTTACATCTATATATTATTGCATACCTAATTTTTCTATTGAATATCACAGTGTAAATACTTCTAATGTTTTGTGTTAATTTCAAAATTATATAGTAATATTCAATTATATAAATGTTCCTGAGTATTTCCATTATCTCACTGTTGATCATTTACATTATTTGTTTTTCTCTCTTCCATGCTAACTTGTTAATATCATGTTGAAAACATAAAAGGGGGATGTGGAGTCTAATATTGCAATATATACATATATCACATCAAATTGTACCCAAAATTACATAATGCTATCTGCCAAGCATATCTCAACAAAACTGAAAAAATAAAGTATCAGCCAAAAAACAATTTTAAGCCAAGATTAGTGAGCCTTGAACCCTATCTGTGGATAGTGTGGTACTTGCTCAATTAGGAGACGGCATCTCACTACATGTCATAGACAGTTTGTGGGTGCACAAGGAGTCCCATATTTTCATTTTGCTCTGGGCCTTACAAATTGCATAGCTGGTCCTGCACACAAGTGGTTGCAGTAACTGTTTAGAAAAGTAGACAAGAGGGCTGATTCTTGTAAGTATTCAGCAAAGAAGCTCTACTTAATAATGGTGAGTAGTTCCAGATGTTTTTGAAATAAAAACGTAAGAAAAAAATTTAATGTTTTGAAACTGATTTTTAGTTTTTTAGAAAGGCATCTTCTGAGTTGTGGTAAATGTTAGAATGTAGTCAAGTGGATATGAATTCTGCACTTTGGCCTGGAGATCATGACACCATAGACCATGACACCATAAAATGAGTATGTGGAATTGGATGGTACTTTAAAATACTGGCTCAGTCATTTCTGTGCTTCACAACCTTATGCAAACTCTAAGTTTTCTCTTGCTCCATTGTGGAGTTGAGTTCATCATGCCAATTCCAGGGTACCAAACACATAGCCATCACATATTTTTCTTGTCTCATATGATGCCGGCTTCTTGAAAGTCTGAAATTATTTTAATTTTCCTGACATTAAACAATGGTGGATTTCAAGTACAAATACAGATCACTGGCTTCTTCTAAAAAATAAGAAACTTTGACAACATTGGATTAGTGTTTTAACATGACAGGTATCACGGGGAACTAATACCAACCTGCCTTACAGAGGACTTATGTTCTCCGCTTTGAAACAGTCTCAACACTTCTACTGCTGCCCCAGTCCTCTTCCTCCATGTGCCTGCTTACTGTAAACAGCTCAGTTTTATTCCTAACCCAACTAGAAGGATTAAAAAGATAATTAGACAAGTAATAAAAAGAATGTGCTCAGCTCATATTTGACACTAAATAAAAAACCTAAAAAAGTGAGGAAAATGATTTTGCTGACATTTATGATATCCTGGGTGGGTTACATTATATCATCATCATAAAAACACTGTCGATGAGAAGCTATGATCTACATTGTAACAAAGAGTTAAATGAGTCAGTTATATAGATTACCCAAGCAAGTCCACAGAGCCGGTAAGTGCCAGAGTATTGAAACCCACAGCGTCCGGCTTGAGAGTCTCTCATTCAAGTTTTGCTGTTACTACATCCAGTCTGTGCAGTAATTAGGAAAGTAGAACTCCAAATTATGCATAATGTTAGAATACTCTAATTTGAAACAAGTATTAAATTGAATCTTATGAATTTAAAGTAATGGGATAAATATAAATGGAAAGTTCTTTACCAAAGATGTAATTCTTATTCTATAAAATTTATATGCAAATTGAAAACAAAAAATATATATTACTGAATAGGAATGGGAGAATATCTAATTCTGTTAACCGCTGAGACCTTAATATGTATATATCTCATAGATTATCAGAATAGATTCATAAAGATTTTGTATATAATCATGCATAAAAATGAAACAGGCAGCTTATTTTAGGAATGAATTCTATTAAGCTTTTTGTAATAACTGTAATTGTGCCTCTAATATTTTTTTAATATTTCTTTTGACTGCATCCCCTACCCTACCTTCCAGCATGATTAAATAAAGGATTTTCATTGTGATTTTAATCTGCTTTAACATAAGTCTCCATTCCAACCTATTAAAAATGTGTTAAATTAACAAAAATACAACAACAGAGAAAATATTTTCAAAATTTAATATGGAAAGTTTAAGCAGTAAAAGCTTAATCGCCTGATGTACATTAGAAATCCTAGTATTTTGGCATTCAGCAATATAAAGGTAATCCTCAAAACCATAATAGGCTGGTATCTGTGGTGTGTTCACTTCCTGCAGGAGCAAATTGTTTTCATGAATGTCAATAGTGGGATAGTTGAACTATTGTAACAGGACAAGTTGACCCAGTTCTGTCTCTATTATCTTGTTTTTTATGGAAATTCTATCAACGGATGGTAGGAGTAACTCCTGTATATTAATCATTATTGGATTCTTCACCATTTCCTGTGGCATAGGTCAAAAGTCAATCAATACATTTTGTTCTGAATATTTCAAAGAATTTCAGTCTTAATTAGATCATTCATAATTAGCATGGAATTGAAGTATTAGCAAGTTCATATTAGTGGTCAAGATATGAAAGTGAAAACTTAACCTTGATGATATCACAGAACATTAAAATAATAATACTGTTTAAATAAGGCCAAAGGAGAAAAGTAGTCATTAGGAATTCAATATGAGCTCATCTGCAATATACTGCCCAGTTACTGCACATAGAGTAAAAAGAGGATTTTTTCCCTCCATAAGCCAAGGAGGCTGTGTTTTAATTAATAAGTGAAGTGTATTTTCACCAATACATTTAAATTTTTTAAAATTTTTCATTAGCATATAATTTATTATTAGCCCCAGGGGTGCAGGTCTGTGAATTGCCCGGTTTACACACTTCACAGCACTCACCATAGCACATACCTCACCAATGTCCATAACCCAACCACACTCTCCCTCCCCCCTCCCCCCGGCAAAGCTCAGTTTGTTTTGTGACATTAAGAGTCTCTTTTGGTTCCTCTCCCTCAGGATCCCATCTTGTTTCATTTTTCCCTTCCCCACCCCCCAAATCCTCCACTTTGCCTCTCAGCTTCCTCATATCAGGGAGATCATATGATAATTATCTTTCTCTGATTGACTTATTTCACTCAGCATAATACCCTCTAGTTCCATCCACATCATCGCAAATGGCAAGATTTCATTTCTTTTGATGGCTGCAAAGTATTCCATTTGGAAAGCCACATGTGGAAAAATGAAACTAGACCATTTCCTTACACCAGACACAAAAATAGACTCCAAATGGATGAAAGACGTGGGAGAAACGTCTGAGAAACGTTAGTGTGAGAAACGAATCCATCAAAATCCTTGAGGAGAACGCAGGCAGCAACCTTTTCCACCTCTGCCACAGCAACTTCTTCCTAGAAACTTTGCCAAAGGCCAGGAAGCAAGGGCAAAAATGAACTATTGGGATTTCATTAAGATCAAAAGCTTTTGCACAACATAGGAAACAGTCAATAGAACCAAAAGACAACTGACAGAATAGGAGAAGATAATTTACAAATGGCATATCAGATAAAGGGCTAGTATCCAAAACCTATAAAGAACTTAACAAACTCAACACCCAAAGAACAAATAATCCAATCAAGAAATGGGCAGAGGACATGAACAGACATTTCTGCAAAGAAGACATCCAGATGGCCAACAGACACATGCAAAAGTACTCCACATCACTGGGCATCAGGGAAATACAAATCAAAACCACAATGAGATACCATCTCACAACAGTCAGAATAGCTGCAATTAACAAGTCAGGAAATGACAGGTGCTGGTGAGGTTGTGGAGAAAGGGGAACCCTCCTACACTGTTGGTGGGAATGCAAGCTGGTGCAGCCACTCTGGAAAAGAGCATGGAGGTTTCTCAAAAAGTTGAAAATAGAGCTACCCTACCACCCAGCAATTGCACTACTGGGTATTTACCCTAAAGGTACAAATGTAGTGATCTACATTTGTAGATCTTCACGTGCACCTGAATGTTTATAGCAGTAATGTCCACAATAGCCAAACTATGGAAAGAACCTAGATGTCCATCAACAGATGAATGGTTAAAGAAGATGCGGTATATATTCACAAATACATTTTAATGTAGAAAATCTGTTGCATACTAGTCCTATAATGAATTACTTTACTTCCCAAATTATTACCAAATAATGGTGCCTAAACAGGGAAATTCCTAACCAGTTTTGTGTATACTGACAAATGAATGCATTGTTAGTATTGTCTCCTTCGAACAACCACTGTTTTAATCATCCCAAAACATTAAAAAAAAAAAAAAAAAGAAAGAAGAAGGGAAAAGAAAAGAAAAAGATAAAAGGTCTTATAGACTTTTTTGAGAGAAGCAGGGAAACAAAAATCTATAAGGAGAGAAGGGGAGAAGTCAGTACACAAACAGGAGAGGAAGTATCACTGTATAGCTAGTTCTATTTTGCAGCATAAATGATGACATTGAGCTATATTAGGCTGCTACACTTCTGAAAACATGGAAATATTGATAAAATTATAGTGGTCAGTAAATAAAAACTGTTTAATAATTCTTATATATCTATCCTACCTTGAATAACATAGCTTTCTATTAAATCTTGAAATCATATACTTAAAGTCTTCCAACTTTTTTCCTTATATTTCAGGATTTCTTTAGACATTCTTGATCCTATGCATTTCCAAAAAGTTCTGACTGGGCTAGCATCAGACTATTAGATCTCTTTGGTGAAATTAGCATCTGAATCATGGTATATCTCTCTACTTTTAAGAGTCTTTAATTCCTTTCATCAACACCTTGTAATTTTCAATGTAGAGATCTTGGTCATGTTTTGTTAAATTTCATTGTAAGGGTTTTTATTTTTTAATTTTTCTTATTTTTTTAAAGATTTTATTTATTTATTTGACAGACAGAGATCACAAGTAGGCAGAGAGACAAGCAGAGAGAGAGGGGGAAGCAGGCTCCCTGTTGAGCAGAGAGTCATATGTGGGGCTCGATCCCATGACTCCGGGATCATGACCTGAACCAAAGGCAGAGGCTTTAACCCACTGAGGCACTCAGGTGCCCCTCATTGTAGGTGTTTTTTTTAAAAGTATTTGTTAACTTACAGTGGTGCACTACTTTTGTTTATTTACAATATTGAGACAGAAAACCAGAGGGACCCCATGAGAGAAAAAGCTTTTTTTTTTTTTCTCTTTACTTCTTTTCAAGCTTCTATTCTTGCTAGGGCCTGCACACCCACCCCATCCTACACATGTTTTGTAAAGCAAGTAGCATATGTCCCCCTTGTAGAGAACAAGGAGTCAATGATTCTCTAGAATAAATAATGTCTAAGGAAGGACCAGGTGAGAATGACCTGATGAAGCTATCATATGTACATTCCAGACCACTGGAGTTAGGAGCCCCTGGCACCAATGAATAACACCTGAGCCCTTGTCTTTGTTCAAACCAGTTCCTGGATGTCTAAGAATCTGTGTACACCATAACACCATCCTAGGTAAAAAACCCCAGACCCCAAACAAATATGAGATTCCCTCCTTTCTTTTCTGAGCCTCTTGGACACTGTCACTGTATCTGTTCTCTCTCTATCTCCCTTTTACCTCCTGCTAGCTCATGTTTGATTTCCATTATATGTGAAGCCAAGGACCCTCTTAGATGGTCCCGTGGGACCCCTCCCCTGGAACTCTTCTCCCAGGTACTCAGACCCAGCCTGCCACATCAATAGTAAATTACTTTTATTTTCCAATTGTTTACTGCTGGTATATAAATATGATGTAAATATGGCATTCAGTATTGTATATAAAGCTTATAGACTATTACTTTGTTAAATTAACTTATTTCTGAAAGCTGTTTTACAGTTTCTATTATGTTTTTTGGAAATCATCATTTCATTTGCAAATAGAAAGAGATTTATCTTTGATTTTTTATGTACTTTAATCTTCTTCTGAACTATAAACTCTAGAAAAATTTTGAAGTAGGTAAGTATCAGCACTCTTCATTGTGCGCCATTCTTAGGGGAAAGAAATGGACCATTCATAGCTTACTATGTGCTATTAATTTCTCGTGGATGTTTGATATTAGATGAAGAAAATATAAGCTTAGTTTGCTGACATTACTTTATTATGAATGGGTGTTAAATTTTCTTTTTTTTTTTTTTTAAGATTAGCTTACTTATTTTAGGGGGCGAGGGGTGGGGAGAGAGAGAATCCCAAGCAGACTCCTTGCTGAGCACAAAGCCCAATGCGGGGGTTTAATCTTGGAAACCCCCAGATCATGACCTGAGCCAAAATTAAGACTTGGACACCCAACTGGCTGAATCATCCAGATACCTCAACGGTGTTAATGTTTCAAATGATTTTTATGTGTCTATCAAAATGATTTATAGGTTATCTTTTATTTGTTAATACATAATACATTCTGTTTGAATTTTGAATGTCAAATTGATTTTGAACTTCTAGAAAAAATTGCTATCCTGCAATACATGACTCTTTTTGTATATTCCTGGGTTTTATTTGCAAATATTCTGTTCAGTATTTTGATGTTTGTAATGTTTTTATCAGATTTTGTTATTAGGGTTATGATGGATTATTAAAACATGCAGAAGAATGAAACTGGACTACTTTCTTACACCAAACACAAAAGTAAATTCAAAATGGATGAAAGTTCTAAATGTAAGACAGGAAACCATTAAAATCCTAGAGAAGAACATAGACAGCAACCTCTGACCATGGTCATTGCAGCTTTTTACTAGACATGTCTCCAGAGGCAAGGGAAACAAAAGTAAAAATTGAACTATTGGGAATTTCAAGATAAAAACCTCCTACAGAGAGAAGGAAACAATCAATAAAACTAAAAGGCAACCTATGGAATGGGAGAAGATATTTGCAAATGACATGTTTGAAAAAGGGTTAGTATCCAAAATATATAATTTATCAAACTCAACACCCCAAAACAAATAATCTAGTTAAGAAATGAGCAGAAAATATGAATAGACATTTAAAAAAATTATTTATTTATTTGACAGAGAGAGAGGGAGAAATCACAAGTAGGCAGAGAGGCAGGAAGAGAGAGAGGGGGAAGCAGGCTTCCTGCTGAGCAGAGAGCTTGATGTGGGGCTCGATTCTAGGACCCTGGGACCATGACCTGAATGGAAGGCAGAGGCTTAACCCACTGAGCCACTCAAGCACCCCATGAATAGACATTTTTCCAAAGAAGTCATGCAGATGGCTAATAGACACATGAAAAGCTGGTTAACCTCACTCATTATCAGGCAAACACAAATCAAAACTTATAATTTAGACCACCTGACATCTGTCAGAATGGCTAAAATTCACCCAGGAAACAGTGAGGATGCAGAGAAGGGTTAATCCTCTTGCAGTTTGGTTAGAAGGCAAACAGGTACAGCCACTCTGGAAAACAGTATGGAGGTTCCTCAAAAAGTTAAAAATAACACTATCTTAGACCCAGCAATTGCACTACTAGGTATTTACTCAAAGGATACAAGAATACTGATTTGAAGGGCCACATGCACCCTGATGTTAATAGCAGCATTATTAACAAGAGCAAAACTATGGAAAGAGTCCAAATGTCCAAACTATGGAAAGAATACTAATGAATGGATAAAGAAAAGGTGGTACACACACACATACACACACCGACACAGGAATATTACTCAGTCATCAAAAAGAATGAAATCTTGCCATTTGCAATGATATGGATGGAGCTGGAGTATATCATCCTAAGTCAAACAAGTCAGTCAGAGAAACACAAATACCAAATGATTCCATGCATATGTGGAATTTAAGAAACAAAGTAGGTGAATATAGGGGAAGAAAAAGAGAGAAGCAAACCATAAGAAACTCTTATGGAGGGGTGCCTGGGTGGCTCAGTGGGTTAAAGCCTCTGCCTTTGGCTCAGGTCATGATCTCAGGGTCCTGGGATCGAGCCCCGCATGGGGCTCTCTGCTCAGTGGGGAGCCTGCTTCCTCTTCTCTCTCTGCCTACTTGTGACCTCTCTCTGTCAAATAAATAAACAAAATCTTAAAAAAAAAAAAAAAAGAAACTCTTAAGGATAGAGAAAAAACTGAGAGTTGATGGAGAGAGGTGAGTGGGGGATGGGCTAAATGAGTGATGGGTATTAAAGAGGGTAATTGTGGTGATGAGCACTGGGTATTGTATGGAAGGGATAAATCATTAAATTCTGCTCCTGAAACCAACATTACGCTGTATGTTATCTAATTAGAATTTAAATAAAAGCTGTTGGGGGGGATTTCAAAAAATTATTCTTCTATTTCCTGAAAGATTTTGTACAAGAATGATGGTATTTCTTCTTTAAATGTTTGACAGAGTGGTGCCTGGGTGACTCAGTGTGTTAGAAAACCTCTGCCTTTGGCTCAAGTCATGGTCCCAGGGTCCTGGTATCAAGCCCCACATTGGGCTCTCTGCTCAGCAGGGAGCCTGCTTCCCCCTCTCTCTCTGCCTGCCTCTCTGCCTACTTGTGGTCTCTGTCTGTCAAATAAAAAAATAAAATCTTAAAAAAAAATGTTTGAGAGAATTCATGAAGGAAGGCACCTAGTTTTGGAGATTTCTTTTTGAAAATACATTTTGATTAACAAATTCAATCTGTTTGTGCATATGTGTGTGTGTGCACACATGGTTGTAAATGGATTGTTTTGTTCTTGTATCAGTATTTCAATAAATTATATTGTCCATTGTCAAATTTGTCAAGGTTTATTCATAAAATTTTTTCACTCTTTCTACTCCTATAGGATCTATAGAAATAACCCTTCTTTTATTCTTGGTGTTAATTATTTTTTATTTTCTCCATTTTTTATAAATACATTTTGTTAATTATTTTAAAATGTAAATTTTGGCTTTATTGATTTACCTGTTGCTTATCTGTTTTATTTGCATGGGTTTTCTCTATTATTTATTTTTACTTGCTTTGGTTCTGAATTGCTATTTCATTTTACATTTCTTAAAGTGAAAGCTAAGAGCATTAAAATTTAGACATTTGTCTATTTCTACACTAAGCATTTAAAGATGTTCATTTCCTCCTAAGCACTGATTTTGCTGCATTCCATAATATTATAATCTATTTCATTTATAATTGAATTCAATGTCTTTCCATTTATTTTTCAGATAATTTGTTTTTATTTTTTTGTCCAGTTTTTCTATAACTTCAGGAGTGAATAGTATTAGTCAATCTTGCTTCATATATTTTGAAACAGTATTAATAGGAGCATGCTTATTTATAGTTGGTGTTTTTAAATAATTCTCTTTTTTGTCATTATGAAATGTCCTCAATCATTTCTGATAATGCTCTTTATTTTGATATTAATATCCAAATCTGGTCTTCTAATATTTATTGTTTCCATATTATATCTCTGTTTCCATAGATATTTTTCAAGTGTCTGTATTCTTATATTGATGTGCATCTCTAGTAGATAGCATAGAGTTGGGGCTCACTGTTTTAATCATTCTGATAATACCTATTAATTCAAGGGTATAGTCCAGTAGTATTTAATGTAATCATTCCTGTATTTGGATTTAGGAACACTTTTTTCCTATTTTGTTTCTGTTTGTCCTCTCTGTTTTTCATTCTTTTGTATTTTTTTCTCTGTATCAACATGGATTATTTGAATATATTTTTTCATTCTTTTAAATTTTTCTATTAGCTTTTAGTTATACCTCTGTATTGTTTTCAATGTTAGCTCTAGAGTTTTTACCATGCACTCATAACTTCTTAAATTTTAACTAGGGTAACATTATTATTAAAATGACCAAACCTAAATATGCATATATATTTTTTCCCTCTAAGAATGTCTTTTATTTGAATAGGTAATGAAATTTTTGGTTGTTCTATATTGACTTATTTTTCTAAAATAATATGTAAACTTGTGATATATAGCAAATAAGTAATAAATGTATGTTTAAAAAGTGTTGTAAATAGAATATGGTTAAGATAGAAATTGATTTCTTGGGGTGCTTGGGTGGCTCAGTGGATTAAAGTCTCTGCCTTCGGCTCAGGTCATGATCTCAGGGTGCTGGGATTGAGCCCTGCATGGGGCTCTCTGCTCAGCAGGGAGCCTGCTTCCTCTTCTCTCTCTGCCTGCCTCTCTGCCTACTTGTGATCTTTCTCACTCTGTCAAATAAATCAATAAAATCTTTAAAACAAAACTAAACAAAACAAAACAAAGATAGAGATTGATTTCCAAGTCAAACTTACTGTAATATAATTTGGGATAGCAATAGTATTTTTTTAAGAGTTTTTAAGATTTTATTGGTTTATTTGACAGACAGAGATCACAAGTAGGCAGAGAGAGAGGGGGAAGCAGGCTCCCCACTGAGCAGAGAGCCCGATGTGGGGCTCGATCCCAGGACCCTGGGATCATGACCTGAGCCGAAGGCAGAGGCTTTAACCCACTGAGCCACCCAGGTGCCCCAGCAATAGTATTCTTCTTAAATAAAACATTTATTTGGTGGTATTTTACTTGACTATATTTAAATTCCTTTAATCTTTCTGTTGACCTTTATGAATAATTTATTCATTGTCTTTAATTATCCACATAATAATGGATCATGATTTTATAGTATAATTGTAACAAAATTGAATATATCAACTACTATCTTTTTGAAAGTAGGCCATTGATGAAATTATTTTTTAACATTTATTTATTTATTTCAGAGGGCAAGAAAGAGAGGGTGAGTGGAGGGGAAAGGCAGAGGGAGAAGAAGAGAAATCCTTAAGTAGACTCCTGGCTGAGCATGGAACCCAAGATGGGGCTCAATCCCAGGACCCTGAGATCATGACCTGAGCTGAAATCAAGAGTGAGATGCTTACCCAACTAAACCACACAGGAGCCCCAGTGAAATTCTTTTATATACCTTATTGTATAATAAAAAATTCAGTTTGTTTCAAGTGTCTGAAGTAGAACATCAAATACATATTAATCACATCTTTAATTCAACAAAATCATCTTTGACTAAGAGCTATGTCTCATGTTCTTTGCTCAGTATTAAAAATAGAACACTAATAATTTGTTTCTGACCTATATGGTTTTCAATATAGTGGGGATACCAGATAAGACATAAATAATCTATTTTTATATGGGATAATTTAGGCTATACACAGAAGAGTGTGTAAAATACACTGAAGAAATAAGAATATTTTGCATTATGTTTAAAACTCTGTGTAAGAAAATAGGACTAGACAATAAATTACCTGGAGAAGTAATAATGTCAGTCTTGTATGAGGCGCTCTCAATAGATGGAGACATTTTCCAAAGTGTCTCTGTCCTAGTATTAATATTCAGTGAGACTCTCGACCCCAATAGGTTTATTTATCTAGCAAATTATGGTCAGAGATTTTGTTTGTTTGTTTTTAAAAATAAATGAGACATTTCATTGTTATTTAGATTATGCAGGAAATCTGGAGGAAAAAAATAGAATCTTAATATAAAAAGAAAAAAACAAAATGAATTTTTGTGTTTATATTTAATTTAATACTCATTTTGAAAAATATTTCTGTTCTGATTTGTTTTGAAAATAGATTCAGTATGTGAACTAAAATAGTCCTTATTAGCATAGCATTAATATTTACCAACATAGACATAAAAATATATTTTCCTCTAGGGATTATGTTTTATCATGCTGAGATATCTAATTTCTGAATTTTTTTATTGTTTAAAGTTTGAAATTGAACTTCTGTTGCTGTTATTTGCTTGTCCTTGCTCATTGTGTTTTATTGATGCTTATTAAGAGGCATTTTTAAGAGGTATTTTAGATCAGCTACGCTAGCATCGCTCATCTTTTTCTTAACTAGAGAACTTATTTTAAAATAAATTATATTCCCATAACTCATCAGGTCTTAAAGTCTTTTTGTCAAATTCATTATTCCTATAGACCCTATTCTTCCCCAACCATGGTCACATAACACCTATAGATCCTTTCCACAAAAATTCCCCAGGTTTTTTCCTTAAAGAAAAGTGGTGTTTTCTGATAGCTGCAAATAACAGGTTTTGATTTATGGTTTGGTTTCACCTTTTATTTTTTTAAATGAAATTGTGCAACCTCTTTCTCAGAATGTCTTCCTCTACCTGTCTGGAACCACTGGACACTGACTGACTTACGCCTTCCTTAGGAGGCTAGTACCACTCAACTTATTTACTCTTTAACAGAAGCACACAAAGAAACCAAACCCAGAGACTTTATTGGTTTTCCAACCATCAGCTCTTCTTTTAAAGATAAGCTTTTATTTCTTGCACCAGTAGGTTGAAATCCTTGTCCCCTGTCTTCTTGTCATTATTAACATTGTGTAATTTTATTTGGTTAAAAGAAATCCATATATCCATATATTGAAAGGGTGGAAAATGGAAAAAATAAATTCAATAATACCACAAGGCTAACCGTCAGCTAGAAGGTCCTAAAGTTTTCAATACCTGTCATTACAACATATTTGATATGAGGTTTATAATATAATAATAATAATACCAGTGTTTCAGGGCATCAGATATCATATACACACTGTCTGCCTTTCCCACTGCGTTCTTTTTCTCATTATCTTGAAATCTAGGTTTCTGCCATAAGTAAACTGACTTTGGTTCTTACAACATGAAAGATTACTTCATTGTTGTTTCTACTTTTTGTGCCTTATTCCCAATCTGCTTTTTTGACTAGTGAAAATATATTCCTGTTTTAATCCTCTACTCAATGGTCACCTTCCTTACAATGAATTTATTTATCCAAGCAGATTCTCCCCCTGCATATTTTTTATTCTGCTTGCTCCTTACACAGTGCAGTTCTGAGTGGCCAATATATCACACCCCTTCTTTTTTGGGGGGGGGTCATTCACAACTAACTGAGAAAAAAGCAGGAGAAGAAAATAGAGGGAGAGAAAAGATATCCTTTAATACTGATGAAGCAGATTGGAGACACAGTTTTGGCTACGGAGCCAATGAGCTGGCGAATATATTTCTTTCATAGGACATTCCCTCAAAGGGTCACTGACAAAACCAGATATGCAAAATGCCTTTGTCAGGGAGAATTGGCTTTGTAAACTTCACACAAAGGGCAAGCTAATATATTCCACTTTATCTGCAGGCAGCAGGGTCTAAAACAGAGAGGGCCTAGGAGGACAGACCCAAGCAGACTTTTCCTTCTCCTAAACCCAACAATCAAGTAAGTCGATGTAGAGGAATTCGCAAACCCCAGTAGAAATCAGGAACTATAAAGAATGGGCCATGCAAACTCAATCCTAACATTCCACACCATTGTTGAGAACTGCTAGGCGGAGATAGATTTAAAATTAGGAATGGCGAAATCAACCTTGTCCAAGATCAACAGCTTGAAATACAGCTGACTTTCATCCATTATGAGAGCCCAGGACAGCTTGTAAAAGTTGAGGATGTCCATGCAGGACAATTTCTTTCTCTCCATCTGCCACTTGGGGTATAGAGCTGACCTAGGCTGGGCGGAATGAAACAGCTCTTGTCACGAAGTATCATTTCATTCTCAGAAACTTACATCTGGGCCTCCAAGTGCTTTTGCTGAAAGACAGCTAAATCCTATGCTAGTTTGTATAAATAGACAAAAAATGTTTCTTTCTGCCAATATCACTCATCTTAATTATGTCCTTTGACAACTGGTGACAACTGGTCAGGAGCTAGGGCCTGGATGCTGCCTAGTTTGGTTCATTTGCTATACTACCTGCAGCTAAATAATACCTACATACACACTCATGTACACATCGCAGGAAAACATACCTTATTTCTTCCATGGGGGCCCACACTCGGCTTGATTCTTCACAAACACTGTGGCTAGGAATGTGTGCATGCTAGTGGGCATGTCTTTTGCTGTGGTACCTTGGAGACTCACTGGCAGAGGGGACAGGAGAGACTGTGGCTGAAAGAGAGTATGAAGGGCAAAGAGATGAGTGTCCTGAAAAGCACATATGGACATCTGGCAACATTTCATCAATACTATGTTTTAAAATTCTCTGAAGGAATCGTCTCTGAGCATTGGGCACTGGGCAGGATCTGTGCCGGACATGGGCACACCATAGCGAACGAAGCCATACACAGAATGCAATGGAATGAATATGTCCCCCTTAAATTCATATGTTCAAAACCTAATCTCCAACGTCACAGTGTTAGGAGGCGGGGTCTTTGAGAGGTGATTACGTCATGAGGGTGGAGCCCCATGAAAGGAATTAGTGCCCTTATAAAAGGACCCTCAAGAGCTCTATTGTCACTTCTGCCATGTGAGGATATCACAAGGAGAATTCTGTGAACAAGGAAGTGGGCCCTAACCAGACACCTCATCTGCTAGCACCCCGATCTCGGACTTCCCAGCCTTCAGAATTATGAGAAATAAATTTCTATTGTTCATAAGCCACCTAGTCTGTGGTATTCTGTTCTTGCAGACAGGACTTTACAGACTGAGACACACAGTGGATAATCTCTGTCCTTACGAAATTTTTATCCAAGTGGGAATACCAGTATTTAAAAAATCTCTTTCTTTTTTTTTTTCTTTTTCAGTGATGAGAAGCGCATAAAAGAAAGTAAAGTGATATGAGAGAACATAATGAAAAGATGAATTCGGTTGGAAATCCAGAGAATACCACAAGAATGCTACTCTAACAAATTACATTTCTTTTTTTTTTTAAGATTTTATTTATTTATTTGACAGAGAGAGAGATCACAAGTAGGCAGAGAGGCAGGCAGAGAGAGAGAGAGAGAAGGAAGCAGGCTCCCTGCTGAGCGGAGAGCCTGATGCGGGCTCCATCCCAGGACCCTGAGATCATGACCTGAGCTGAAGGGAGAGGCTTAACCCACTGAGCCACCCAGGCGCCCCAAAAAATTACATTTCATATTGAGATGTTAGACATGAGACACGAATGGAGGTCAGTCAGTCTATGACAGATGGAACGACTTTACTCCAGAACAGCTGTTTTCTAGAGATACGAGTTTCAGCGAGAGGTTGCGGTTATGGACTCAGGTCCCAAATATTTTGGTTGACTTCTTTACATAATTAATGATCATAAAACTCCAGTTACCTTTCACTGAGTTATAAATTACTGCAAAGGTCTGTGGAACCTAACACAGGGCAAAGAACAAAGAGAAGAACAACCAAAGACAATATGTAGCCCAGAACAGGAATGTAAAAAATAAGATGCTTTAGAATAATCTTGAGTGTTGAATATGAAAGTGAATGTACTGAAGAAACATGTACTTAAAATAGAGTTAAACAGGGGTGCCTGGGTGGCTCAGTGGGTTAAAGCCTCTGCTTTTGGCTCAGGTCATGATCCCAGGGTCCTGGGATCGAGCCCCGCATGGGCTCTCTGCTCAGCGGGGATCCTGGTTCCCCCTCTCTCTCTTCCTGCCTCTCTGCCTCCTTGTGATCTCTGTCTATCAAATAAATAAATACACTCTTTAAAAAAATAGAGTTAAACAAACTTGTGGTATAAAACAGCAGATCAATTATTGTATGGATTCCAGATGATGGAGTATATCGTGTATATATACATTTACTATTCATATACTCCATATCAAATATTGTATGGATTCCACAAACATTAGGTGAAAACTGTCCCATCAATAATTTTATTCTTTCAGCCAATTCTTCCTTCAGAAAAGCACCCCGAACAATAATAACATTAGTTTTGGGGAACTATATTTGCTATTGTAGAAATGATAAACTGAGTGTCCAGTCATTAAAACAAATGCAAGAATAGGAAAAATTCTTCCAAGTCTCTTGAGGAAGGAGAGTGTTCCTAAAGAGTTGGACTTCATATAGAATTTTTAGTAAGTAAATGTAATTAATGTTCATATAAGCTTGGACAGGGTCTTTCAATGAAATTTAGAGATAAAGGAAACACAAATGTCTATTAAATAGACACAAAAATGAATTCAGCTGAAATCATTCAATTGTTTCAGTAGCGTCATTTTATATTTCATTTTTTTTGCATTTTTTTTACTTTATTTAAGCTTTATTTAAACATATGATGTAACCCCACCACCCTCACCCAACCCCTCTTCCCCCCACCCCCCTCAGTTTGTTTTATGACATTAAGAGTCTCTTTTGGTTTTTCTCCCTCCCGTATGTGTATAAACAACTTATTCAGTTCATTATAGTGGGCAGGTTCCCAGCTAAATGCACAGGTACAAGCGAGGCACTCCTGAGTTAATGCAGAAGCCATTAGGTTGCATGGGACTGGGCATGTGGCAAGGAGGGAGCACCAAGGTTTCAGACTCAGAAGGGGCCAGAGCCCCTGAGCCGCAGGTGGACTAATGTCCTGACCACTGCTTCCTTCTCATCGTTGGACATCCTGCAAGGCATGGCTTCAACATTACATTACATCATTTCAGTGACATCAAGGGTACAGATATAAAGAAATAGAAGCTGTGTTCTGGTGCATGTCAATTGTTGTTGCTCTGTAAGTCACATGCTAGTGTGCAAGCAAGAATTTTAGAATACTCTAGTAACAATGGGTCAGAGTGGTAATTTCTCCATATTTCTTCCTCAGTGCCTCCTTCCCTGTTTCCCTTTTCACCTGAATTTCCACCCTTAAGTTACCCATGCACACAATGCAAGAAAGTCTCACATACACAACATACACAAGTCTCTGGAATGGCAAAGCTTTTTCCCAAGCAGCATCTGGTGCAGTGTATGACATCAAAGAAAGGCAATGTCTCTGGTTATAGCTATTGTTTGAGAAAAGAGTCATCCACCCTTGGCCAAAGCCTTTGTGAAAGCATAATTTAGCGGACATATCTAGAAAGTAGAATAGGGATGAAAATAGGAAACAGACTCCAAAGTGCTGTCATTTCTCTGGGGACTGGGCCGGTTAATGACCAGTTCACAGATGATCTACATGAAGGCTATCAAATTGCTCTGTTTGGGTAGCATCAGTTAAAAACAAAACAAACAAAAAGAAGCAAGCCAAGAACATCAGGAATTAGAATATACTTCTTACTTTTTTAGATTTACTTATCTAAACTTAACACTAAAAAGACTGTATGACTGACGACTGGTTAACAGACTTGCTGGGAAAACTCTTGAGAAAATAACTTATCTTTCCTTTGAACTATTAGAGGCCATCCTTGCAGAGAACAAATCTGATTCTGCTGACACAGAAAGTAAGAGGCAACAAGATGGCAATGTCATGGTACTTTTTTTTTTTTTTATTAGAAGAAATTTTGGACGCAAGGAAAAGGGTAAAGTTTCAGAGGTAAATTCCAGTCCTTGCTGTTGGCAGATGGTTAAGTAACTCTATGCAACTGAAATGATCAGGTAGAAAAAGCATGCCTTGACACTGTATCATGGGCAAAAACAGAGAGAACGAGGAATAGTAATGCAATCTTAAGTATTGTTTAGGGGAGAGAATTTTGTTTTAGAATTTGGAAGAAAACTTTGCAACACAGGCATTGGCATAGAAGTCAGCTAGGATCTGCTCTGCGTCAGAATGAAAAGTACCAGTTAAACTTTTTAGAAAATTCCATGTTCAGGAAATAATATCTTATATACAATCAGAAAAAAAATACAAATATGTGAGTGTAAATATAGATACATATCATGTATCATGTATTTACACACTCACACATGCACAGTCTATCTTCTTTTTTAATGGGTTCTGTATTAGTGAATTCAGCTACTCACTAAAATTGATGTGTAACCCCTGAAACCAAACTCCCAGTATTTTCACGGCCATTCTCAGACACTTGCAGAGCAGTAAAAATAGGAGCACCCAAGCGCACATTCCCACCCAAGATCCAACCAAGTCACACACTGCCTTTTTGAGGTAGCTCTCATGTTTTAAGTGTCATTTTTGCTTCCTAGTTAGTGCTGTGTCTTTTACATTCTTGCGCTTTTTGTTAGTTATTTTTTTTACATAAATATTGTTTACTGTTTAAAATTGATTCTTAAGATACTGCTGAGGTGCTCTGTGGGCTTGCTTCCCAGGCACAGGAATTCTGTGAGACACGTTATAGATAAAATAGTTGTGTTAGGTAAGGTTCATCAAAGCATGAATTACAATGCTTGACATAAATTCAATATTAATGAATTCAAGGTATAGCTTCAACAAGGCATTTTTAAACAGATACATAAAACAAGGTTATGTGTTGTTCACTTGGCAATGATGCTGTGATATCATCAACATCCCATTGGCCAGGTCACATGCTACCCCATTTTCTACCGTTCCTCCCCAGTAGAAGTCACTATCTTTAACTGTAAAATAATATGTAAGTTTTCTATAACATTTTATGTTATTTTATAAATAATATAAATACTATAGTTGATAATACTTTTATATATATTTTTAATATTTTATTTATTTATTTGACAGAGAGAGAGATCACAAGTAGCCAGAGAGGCAGGCAGAGAGAGAAGGGGAAGCAGGCTCCCTGATGAGCACAGAGCCAGATGCAAAGCTCAATCCCAGGACCTTGAGATCATGAACTGAGCCAAAGGCAGAGGCTAAACCCACTGAGCCACCCAGGTGCCCCTTTTATATATATATATATATATATGTATATATATATATATTTTTTTTTTTTATTAGAGAGAGAGAGAGAGAGAACACAGGCAGACAGAGAGGCAGGCAGAGGCAGAGGGAGAAGCAGGCTCCCTGCCGAGCAAGGAGCCCGATGTGGGACTCGATCCCAGGATGCTGGGATCATGACCTGAGCCGAAGGCAGCCGCTTAACCAACTGAGCCACCCAGGCGTCCCTTATATTTTATTTTTAATAATATTTTTGTGATATACTCATGAGAGCCATCAATGTTGTGTGCATCAGAACTTTAGTTTTCATGGTTAAGTTTTATTCCATTGTATATGTATACCTTGCTTTATGTATTCATCCTTATACTAATAGTTATTTGTTTTTTTTTCTAATTTGAGATGATTACAATTCATGATATAAACATTATTAATATGTCATTTCTTGTACACAGCTAAATATGTTTGCCAGTAACTTTGAGGAATGTATTGCAGGGGTATTCATATATACAATTTTAGTAAGTATTATTAAGCACTTTTCTAAAGCAGTTGTAGAAATTTACACCCTTGACAGCAATGTCTGATTTGGAATTGTTCTACCTTTATACCCATCTTGTTATTATCCACCTTATTTATCATATCATTTGCCTTGGGCACATGGTTATAATGTATTTTAGTTTGAAATTTTATTTCTCTGATTACCAATGAGGTTGGGAATGTATTCATGTATTCATTGTGCATTTGAATGGCATCTCTTCTTATGGATCTCTAAAGGACCAAAAGTATTAATCTACTATCAAAATGACTTCTATTTTCTCTGGCATCTTTGTCTGTTTGTTTAGCTCTCCAGCACATTTAAAACTAGATGTTTTTCTTCAGGTATTCACTTTGATTCCTACATTAATGTTGGTATGAAATAAGCTAAGCCACAATTACCATTTTAAAGAATTGCTCTCTTGCCTCCTCTTTCCTACCTCTTCTAATTTCCAGGGAAAGGCAGTGCTCAAGATCTCCTCACATTGAAATACTTTTGAATAAAGTTAATCAGAATTCCCTCAGGGATATTTTAATTGTAGATTTATTGTGTTGTCTTTTGTATACTAGAAGGGAAAAAGAGAACAATGATGGTGATAAAAATGAAACAGCAGATTCATTATCTATCAGGAAAAAGGGTCTAGTCATAACATGAAAGAAAAAGCCTGATAAGAGCATAGGGTTAATTAACACTTCCATCCCCCAGAAAATTATCATTTTTGTGGTGATAGCTTTTGGGATCTACTCTCTCAACAACTTTCAAGGATGTAATATGATATTGTTAACTATAGTGACCGTGCTGTACATTATTAGATCCTCGGAACTCATTCATCTTCTAGTTGAGGTTTTGTACTTTTTGATCAACATTTCCCCATTTCTCCTGTCCCTCACCCTGGTAACCACAATTCTACTCTATTTCTAGGACTTCAGCTTTTTAAAATTCCACATATAAATAAGAAAATACAATAGTTGTCTTTCTTTGTCTAGAAAGTATAGATCCTTATTTCTAGTTTAGCTAAAATTGTATGTTGATTCTGCCTATTATATTTGTGGATAAATCTTCCCCAGGAAAATATCTAAGAATTTTAAAAAAAAATTTTAATAAACATATAATGTAACCCCACCACCCTCTCTTGACATGCCTCCCCCCACCCCCCTCAGTTAGTTTTGACATTAAGAGTCTCTTTTGGTTTGTCTCCCTCCCAGTCCCATCTTGTTTCATTTATTCTTTTCCTACCCCCTTAACCCCCACCCCCATTGCATCTCCACTTCCTCATATCAGGGAGATCATATGATAATGATCTTTCTCCGATTGACTTATTTCACTAAGCATGATACCCTCTAGTTCCATCCATGTCATCGCAAATGACAAGATTTCATTTATTTTGATGTTTATAGCAGTGATGTCCACAATAGCTAAATTATGGAAAGAACCTAGATGTCCATCAACAAATGAATGGATAAAGAAGATGTGGTATATATACACAATGGAATACCATGCAGCCATCAAAAGAAATACCTACAAATTTTGTTGATGATTTGTTTTGTTTTCTAAGGATTCTAGGACATTAAGATGGTCTCTGAAGTTTGGCTGAAATCTTCCTAAAGGGGGAAATCTGGTAAATATATCTCATCTTTGCTAAGTTTTACAGAAGCATAGTGAGCAAGAGTAGACAGAGGGAAAGACAGGAGTCCAAAGAGTGCCCAGAAAAGGCCTTACTGTGCCATAAAATAAGGCAAAACTGATCTGCCCCTCCTGAAAATCATTACAAGGAGTTGGTTGAGCTGGCAAAATTATGGACAAGTAACACCATTCATTCATTTAACACATATTTACAAGACCTATATTCATTCACCAATGTCTTATCCCTTCTAGCCACAAACTCCTTACCAGGAATATAAAGCCTGTATGGTTTTTGCAGTTTAATGACATCAACATGCAAACTATTATTGATGTATTATTGATAGATGAGTCATAATGGTTATTATATCCTCCATGCATCCTATATAACCTCTATAATTAATACTGCATGGATATTCTTTAAACAAAGATGATTCAGTTATTCATGAGATATAGATAGCCATCCTCCTAGAACGTATAATATTCTTAAGTCTTTTATGTACTTGTAAGATGTTTTTTCAACATATCATTCAAAAATAAGAACACTGCAAGCATGGAACATATGTATTTATATGTGACTTAGTAAAATGCGTTATTTTTTGAAAAAAATAAGAACAATGAAATTCAAGGCAGGATGATATAAACACTATATGCAAATATGAATGTGTGCACATACACATGCATTTTTAGGAAAAAAATCTGAAAAAAAGACAAAGTTATGTATATCTGTGTGTATACAATTTTTTGCTTCTCCATGTAATTATGTAACGATGAATTTTATACAAAAACATGCATTTCTTTAAATCAGAACCATTATGTTAAAAAATGAAAGTGGGCTTTGGTAAACATTAACTGTGAATCCCTTTTGGACCAAGATTTTTTTGTTGTTGTTGTTCCAGCATATTACTGCACACTCAGTTGATGATGGTCATTTAGTATTTTTTGAATATGGTTAATGGTATTGTGTAAGAAGAGAAATGATAACAAAAATAAGTAGGTCTTTAATGAAACTTTTTTAATCATTTATTTTGTGTTTTGTTTTCATTAAAATTCTATACTAATTAATGTTTCTCCGCAGCAACTCAGAGGCAACATAATCACATACAAAATGACTTACTGTGAACCATATGATCTCTGCACTTCCTGCATACATAATGATCTTCCCCACTTTGCAAGCCTAATCATTTCATCAGCATGGATTCTTTTCAAAATTACCTGTTTACACTAATGGCTATTGAGCCACAAAGGGCACATTCCCTTAAGGTGACCCTAAGTTCTCACAGCCAAAGAAGAAAAATCAGTGTGAGATGGCACTAGTGGGAACTAATGAATGCTTATCCAGACACCCTGGAAACATCAACATCATGACGCTACTTATTAGATAGACCCCATGACATCAATAATGACACTAATAATAGCTCTGACCTATATAGAACTTGTTGTTTTGAAGTTGATACGAATGCATTATATAAAGGGTGGCTAAATTCCTATTGGAGTAAAGTTGCAGAGTTATATCATGAAGAATTAATCTGTGGTTGCCTGTTCTGTTTTCCTCTTGCTCCCTATTCTCACTACAGCTCCAATCCTGATGTATCTTCCTGGCCTAATGCACACTTATATACCAGATCAAAGATTCAAAGAAAGAAATGGCCAATTGAACATCTGATAGAGAAATATTTATGTTTTTCCAAAGATGTTTCTTCCCAGACACCACATGTGACTTAATTTGGGGAAAGAAGAAGAATTATTGAAAGAGTAAATCAGAGTGGAGAGAAAGATCTACCGAGGCAAGAAGCTGTAGGGGAGCTGATATGTAGTGGACATATTTTCCATCAATGAGCTCTACTTAGCTAGAGGCTATTATTGCAGCCATCAGGCATCTGGTAGACACCTATAGACAACCTCCCATACAAGGTTCATGCAAGCTACAGGCATTATCCCTCTCCAACACTAAGTAATATTCATGGGACACAGGCATGTGGCTGGTATTCTGAAGGAAACCAGAAAAAATGTTCCCAGTGGGTTAAAAAAGAGAATAAATTAAAGCACTGATGAAGAAAAAACAATAATGTGAAAAAAAACTTGATAAGATTGGTGAACCCTGACTAATGTCATCAAAGAGAAAGAGAGGAGCATAAATAAGCAAAATTAGAAATATCAAGAAAAAAATATGGACACAAAAGAAATTCTTAAAAATGGTAGTTCTCTTAATAAAATTCAAAATACTTAAAATTGAAAACAAATTAAGAGGATTGTTTCTAAAAAGATATATTCTTATCTCCAAAAAATACAACTCAACTATGCTCTAAGAGAGTTAAAGAAAAAAATTAAGTATATGTACTCACATGAAAAGATAAAGCAGAAAAAGTAATGGATAGAATTAATACTGAAACATTGCATAAGACAATGATTGCACATCATACTGCTAAATATTATAATTAAACACATTAGACATACATAGCTATGCAGCAGATATGAGAGAAAAATTTTCTTAAAGCAGGAAATAGAGGTATAATAGAAACACAACAACAACAACAAAAAGTTTAAATGCACTTCATTCACTCCAGTATGATTCAAGAGCACAAGAACAAAAATTAATAGAGAAAGACTAGAAAATCTAAGGAACCTTACTGATAATATGGATCTAAAAGATTATATGTGTGTATACTATAACTATCAGGAAAAAATCACAAGTAAATTTAAATGTTATATAGTAGTTACAGCAATATGTTCTGATTCTATTGCAGTAGACTTAGAAATTAATTTTAAAAACTCAGAAATCAAACACTGGCTTCCATCTGGAATTTTTATAACTTGATTTTTAAGCAGCTGTTCTGTTATGTCAAATGAGGAATACAAACTGCACTTTAATGTTTTCTAGAAAAGAGAGGTAATCGAAATACTAATATCAGAAACTTTGAAATGCAGATACACTGAGGCTCAGAGAAAATTCTCTATTTTATATGGTTTTGTCAATAAAAAGTAGAGTTAAAATCACCTGGTTTAGTGTACAACTCAAATTATTGGGAAAAAAAAAAGAACATAAGTATGTGGATGGAAATAAGAATGACATAATAGTAAATATAAATGAAGACCTTAATGAGTTAGGAAAGAGTGTGATGGTTGAGACCTAGAAATCTAGATTACATGAAAACTAAGCTAAGATAGATTTCTAGCTAATAATCATGAAAAAGTAATGAGGATTTATACAGAAATTTAGAAAATACATAGAGTAAAATAATTACAGAACTGAATAATTTTTAAAGTATCAATTATAATTTTGACCTACTCTAGAGCAGTGAGAATATAGACTCAATGACAGCAGGTTTATTAAATCATAGTAATTTTATTGACAACATACTTAATATTAGCATATAAATATCTTCAGAAAGAAAGAGAACTTTGAAACAGCCCTAAGTTGTGGGTTTTGAATGATCAGAACTTTGCTTTTTCTTTTACTTTGCTGCTAATTGAGTTATAATGGGTTTAAAAAGGATTCCGAGGAATCTGGATTTTTCAAGGGTTAGTGCTGAGGTACTCATAAAACCAAGAGAAAATGGGAATTTTAATGGCTCAGAGTTTCCAAAAAGCATAGTACAGAAGGAAGATTGTTTTTTTTTTTTCAAACATTTTCCTCCATGTTACACACTTGTCGCACATATGTGCATGGCTATATACTGTATTGGCAGAGGTTTCCAACCACCATGTCAAGGGCTGAGATCAGCTATTACAATACTGGAGTTTATAACAATGTTTCTTAAATCATCTGTTACTCAGGCTTGGCACTGAGACTTACTACTTATTTGTGATATAGAACACCCAGTAGAATTAGAAAATCTCTACAGATTCTGGACCAGCTGTTTCTATTTTATTTCCTCTTGTGCACCAGTGGCTACGCCTGTAGCAGGAAATGGTTTGGGTTAGTTGTAAAACAGTCTAGAAATAGCGACTTCACTCACATGATCGACAGGCACACATTAAGGATAGATCCCAGGATGTACAAAGCTGACTCTAAAGATGAAGTACCAACCTAAAGAACAAATGGCATTCAGAATTTATCAAAATGAAGGAAAAACAAGCATCCTATCAATCTGAATCACTAGGCCTTGTCATCTTTGGCATCTGTTGCCCGTGAAATCCAGCAGCATTGTCATTTTCATAGTGTTATGTAAAATATGCCTCCAAATGATAAAGTAATTATAAAAATCCCCATGCACAATTGTTCATGAGAGCAAATTAGAAGTCATCTCTGGTTTTGGTATACCAATAATCGATGGCCTAAGAAATGTGCTGAGCCTTATGATGGCTAGTTACAATAAGACAACACATAGCAAAATTACTCCTTTAGAGTAAGGCTATGCTCAGAACAGACCTATTTACAATTGGCAGAAGAGCAATTTCTATTACTACACAGGCAACAGGCTAACTAATCATATCCACAGTTACCCTTTCCCAATGTTCAATAATTACTAGTATCCTCAGGGGCTTTTTTCAAACTATGCACCCTTTTTTTTTTTTAAGATTTTATTTATTTATTTGACAGAGAGACACAGTGAGAGAGGGAGCACGAGCAAGGGGGGTGGGAGAGGGAGAGAGAGAGAGGCAGGCTTCCAGAAGAGCAGGGAGCTGCTTGCAGGGCTCCATCCCAGGACTCCGGGATCATGACTTGAGCTAAAGGCAGCCTCTTAAGGACTGAGCCATCCAGGCGTCCCCAAACTATGCACCTTTTATCATGTCACCCAATATTTGGGATGGAGTCTTTTAAAAAGTTATTTTTTTCAAAGAGGTGATATATTGTTAAAACACTTACATAGCTTAAAATAAAAATAATACAAGCTAGTATTGATCGAAAACTCTTCCCCCTATCCACTTTTTCATTAATCCCGTACATATTTTCTAAAACCTGAAGAGAATAAGTTTTTAAGTTTCAGAAATTTTTTCTAATGTTTCTTTATACAGATGAGAAGAATTTTTATTTTCTTCCTTCTTTCACCATAGGCACTGTGTTATATGTGCTGTTCAACATCGTATTTTTCCACTTAGCAATATATCCTGGAAATATTTATGAGTAGAGAGATCTTTCTCATTGTTTTTATATTGCTATTGAATATTCCAATAAGTGACTATAAAATAAATTATTTTATAAGATCCCCAAAGATAAGTATTATCTTAAGTTTTTATTTAAATTCTGGTTACTTAGTATGTAGCATAATACTGGTTTCAGGCGTAGAATTTAGTGATTCATCATTTACATGCAACATCCAGTGCTCATCACAAGTGCCCTCCTTAATGCCCATCACCCATTTAACCCATCTTCCTGCCCGCCTGCCCTCCAGCAACCCTCAGTTTGTTCTTTACGGTTAAAAGTCTGTTTTTATGGTTTGCTTGTCTCTTTTAGTTAAGCATTTTGTGTGTGTGTATGTGTGTATGTGTGTGCGTGTGTGTGTGTTTAAGATTTTATTTATTTATTTGACACAGAGAGAGAGGTCACAAGTAGGCAGAGAGGCAGGCAGAGAGAGGGGGAAGCAGGCTCCCTGCTGAGCAGAGAGCCCGATGTGGGACTCGATCCCAGGACCCTGAGATCATGATCTGAGCTGAAGGTAGAGGCTTTAACCCACTGAGCCACCCAGGTGCCCAAGTATTTTGTGGGTTCCCCCCCTTTTTTTTGTTTCTTACTGAAAGAATGCTATAACAAATAATGATTTACAAACACAGGATAACTTGCAGAAGAAACTTGCAGTATCAAAGGGAAAATTTAATTTAATTTTAATTACAATGGATGACAAATTCCCTACATTGAGGTTTATGTCATTTTGCATTCCCGAAAGCCATGTTCAAGAGTGTCTTATTTTCCATGACTTTTCAAATAGAATATATTCTCAACGTTTGGATGTCTGCTAATCATATAGGTGAAAAATGGTCTCTACTTGTAGTTTTAATTTATATTTGCTGTATTATGAGTGAGGCTGAGTACCTTTTCGTATGTTTTATTACCATTTATATATTTTTAAGACTTGTCTATCTCCTTTATGTGATTTTTACTAATGGGATGTGTGCTCTTCTCTTACTGATGTCTAAGAGTCATCTGTATCTGAAAAATTAACCCTTTATCTGTGATACATGCTTTAAATTATTTTTCCTAATATGATAATTGTTTCTGAAATGCTGTCTTTTTTTAAAGAGGAAATATATAATTTTCTGAGTCAGATATATGAATATTTTGTTATTTCTGTTTTTTTAGTAATGTTTAGTAATACTGGAGCACTCCAATTTATTTAACAATTCACATAGCATTAGATTTTATGGTTTTATTTTTTATTTTTTAAAATAGTTTATTTATTTATTTGATAGAGGTCACAAGTAGGCAGAGAGGCAGGCAGAGAGAAAGGGGGGTGAGTGGGAAGCAGGCTCCCTGTTGGATGCGGGACTGGATCCCAGGACCCTGGGACCATGACCTGAGCCGAAGGCAGAGGCTTTAACCCACTGAGCCACTCAGGCGCCCCTACGGTTTTATTTTCTTTTTTTAAAGATTGTATTTATTTATTTATTTATTTATTTATTTATTTATTTATTTATTTGGCAGATAGAGAGAGAGCGCAGGAGCGAGCACAGGCAGACAGAGTGGCAGGCAGAGGCAGAGGGAGAAGCAGGCTCACTGCTGAGCAAGGAGCCCCATGTGGGACTCGATCCCAGTACGCTGGGATCATGACCTGAGCCGAGGGCAGCCGCTTAACCAACTGAGCCACCCAGGTGTCCCTATTTTCTAATACATTTGTTTTTCTGCAACCAGATTTAAAAGTAAATCTGTGTCACCACTGATTTGAAACTCTAACTTATTATATGCTAAATTACTGTAAGTCTTTGTGTCTGTTTTTGGAATTTATATTTTGTTAAAATACCTTCTATTCATATGTTTGTACCATGAAATACTAAATTGGATGAGGACATCCCACTGCCTTTGCCATACTATTTCAGAGGACTTTTATAGTATTTTTGTTTATTTTTCTTATAAATTTTAAGATTATCTAATTTCAGAAATGTATTATATTATATCTGAATGTATTAATAAAAGACATACATGGTATTTTTGTGATGGTAGTTCTTTCTCTTGAAAATTATTAAGTACCTTTTCCTATGTTCAAATTTAATTTTCTGTTATTCAAAGGTGTACTAAAGTTAATTCTTTTTGTTTGTTTCAAAATTTTTGTTTAAATTCTGGTAAGTTAACACATAATATAATATTCATTTCAGGAGTAGGGTTTAGTGATTCATCACTTACGTACAATACCCAGTGCCCTCCTTAATATCCAACTCATTTAGCCCATCCCCTGACCACCTCCCAAGGGAATTCTTATTTAATCTAGAACATTTATTGTTAAGTTTATGTCTAGA
This sequence comes from Taxidea taxus jeffersonii, assembly GCA_003697995.1. Classification (NCBI taxonomy): domain Eukaryota; kingdom Metazoa; phylum Chordata; class Mammalia; order Carnivora; family Mustelidae; genus Taxidea; species Taxidea taxus. The sequence goes on along the minus strand of ML099920.1, from coordinate 33,413 downwards.
TATAAGTTATGTCTAGATGTTGTAGCTTGTAGTGTTTTCCTCCATTACGTTTTCAAATTAAGTTTATATAGGAGAGTTAATGATGTCTGCATCATAATTTTATACTCCAGTAATTTACTGAGTTTATTTGTAGTCACAAATTTTAACTGACCCTCTTAGAGTAGATAAATAAAATATTATTTAAAATTTGATATTGACAACTGCTTAGATATGATAGTCATAAAATCTTTGTCCACTTTTATACACCTCACATCATTCTACTGGATAAAAATCTGTAGGCCATCATCTCCAGTATTACATATAGAAATATGTTGTTATTCTTTTGTTCCTGATGTTAGTGGGACTGCCTAAAATTAAACCAAATTAAATATGATCCTGACTTACGGACTAATACAGATATACATAGAAAGGCACACACAGATGTTTGCATTTATATATGTAAAAATATATGTATGTGTTTGTATTGTGTGGATATAAATATATACATACCTACATGATGTGTAATTTAGATTGCATATACATGTGTATATATATTTAGGCATACTTATACACACACCTACATGTATACATATATACACATTTGTACATATGTATAAATTTATGCATACATACCTCTGCACACACACACGCATATAATGCAAAAAATTATTTGCTAATTCTAGTTTACTTAAGGGCTTTATTTTTTAATTAAGATGTATTCTGTTTTTTGTCAAATGATTACTACATGCTTATTCAAGAAATTCATGCTTTTAGTTCTCAGATCCATTATTATTATAAAACATGTTTAAATATTTCCTCATATTTAATCCTTAAAATATGAACCTCTATACTTTCACGTTATGTAGAGTACTCATATGTATATTTATAAATGATACCGATATTAATCTGTGGTTTTTACCTCTTTGCCAAATTTGTCAGGTTTTGGCACTGTAGCAAGGCTGCTATGTTTTCTTAGAGCCCTTGTTCACTTTCTTCCTTTGAGAAACTGACAACTCTCCGACCCTTTACCTGGGGCCTACTGACCTTTAAGAAAAGGCTTATGCCTCTACATTCTAGACAACATTAATAAACACTTCCTCATTTATTTCTCTAGGACTGAATGCTCTTAATATAACCATACTGTTTTTGTGGAGTTATAAAAATAAATTTTGAATTATTCAAGAGATACTATTAAAGCTTTCAAAATATCTGATATAACTCTGGAATATAATTACCTATTCAATCCAATTTTGTTTGAAAATATGCAGCATAAAATTTCAAAATAAGGCGAATGGTCCTGTTGACAGTTATTCTCTAAATAACTCCACTATTATTATTATTATTATTTTTAATGTTTAGGGTCCAGGGGTAAGTAGAAGAGGCTTACATTAAGCTTCCATGGATGGTCATGAGTGCAAAACTTTCCAGAATTTCAGCTTATTTTAAAAAATCTAACAAAATTCCCAAGAGAAAATTCCTAGCAAATCTATCTCAGGATATTTATTTGAAATATTGGTTGAGTCATTTTGGTATAGCAATATTCATAATATTTGCTTCTTCATGATATTTGAAAGTAAATACGATTGTTGCTTTATTTATTTGTTTTAACATTATGTTATATAAAAATTATACATACAAATAATTATACATACACAAAATTATCCACTTATACATTCACTATTTTCAAAAATTACTAATTACAGCCAATTATCAATATCTTCATTCACATTCTTCCATAATTTCTTATTGAAACAAATACCACATTCATTATCTGGACTTTAAATACTGCATTATGTGTCTTTAAATTTATGGACAATTTAAAAATAGCCAGGTTACCATTATTACCCCTAAAAATTAAAAATAATTATTAATATGTCTTAATAATTTTAAATATCCTGCATTACAATTTCCAATTGCATAACCATCATTTATAATTAATATAAATCATTGATATATATAATTATTTATTTATTTAAAAAAGAATGAGAGAGTGGGGGAGGGGCAAAGGGAGAAGGAGAGAGTCTCAAGCAGACTCCGTACTGAGTATGGAACCCAACATGGGCTCAATTTCAAGACCCTGAGATCATGACCCAAGCCAAAACCAAGAATTGACATTTAACCGACTGGGCCACCTAGGGGCCCTAAGTGTCACTAGTGTTTAAATATAGCTTAGTTTTTTTAATGTCTAGATCCAAATAATCATCCAATAGAAGGATATAAAAAATATTTCTCATTACTTTGTGTGGCTACAGAATTCACTGTTGTGTGGATGTTTATTCAATCAATTGGATAAGCATTTGGGTTGTTTCCAGTCTTTTCTATGAAAAACAGTTCATCAATGAAGAGCTTTGTTCATTTTTCTGTCCATATATTTGATACTTTATGTTTCAGATAAATTCCTTAAAGTGAGATGTTGCATCAAATGGAACATAAGCTATGCTGGTAATATTACTCAAGTCTCTTCCTTGGATATGAAACATTAGGATTCCCAATATTTCATATAAGAACTATTTTCTCACTACCTCACCAACAGAAGCTGAGTTTAAGCTTTTAAATTTTGGCCAATCCATCAGGTGAGAATTGATATTTCAATATAATTTTATATCTGTTTTTCTTAAAAGGCTGAGCATAATTAGATACTGTTAAGAACTATTTGCATTGTATTTCTTTTTTCTGCAAACTGTCTTTATTTCTGTATTTCATGTTATTTAATGCCCCTCCCATTGGGTTGTCGGTATTTATATGTCTATTTTGTGAAGGTATTTCTATGGTAGGAATATAACTTCTTGTCTGTGATATGTGACAAATGTGTCTTTTCCCAGTTAGATTTCTCATTACTCTGCTTATGATTTATTTTAACATGAACTAAAAAAAAATTATTAATTTATCAAATTTATCTATCTTTCTCCCTTAGTGGTTCTGGATTTGATGCATGGCTAGAAGGGTTTATTCTTCATTTTCAGGTATAATAGATTGTAAAACTGATCACAAGCTTTCACTCCTCTCAAAAAAAAATGAAGTCTGTTTTTCACCCCTTCAAGCTGGGTTGACTCAGGGACTTGCAATGTAATAGCCAGTGAAGCACTGGTAAGAGTGATGGGTGCAAGCAGAGGCTGAAAAATGCCTGCACTTTGGGAGTTACTGCCTTCCTGCATCGAGACTCAGTCCAGTTTGGACTAGCTGGCTTGATGCTCAAAGACATAGCACCCCAGCCGACTTTCAGAGTTAGGGATAAGGCCATCTGAAGCCAGCCCTTCCCCCACTTAACTCATCATCTGACTGCAGACATGTGATGAAGCCAAACTGAGATCAGTGAAGGCCAGTCCAGGAAAGAAAACCTGCCAAGCAGACAGAAGAGCCAAGTGGAATTTATTCATATTTTGTTCCAGTTCTTTTATGTTTTTGTTTTGTTTTGGTTTGGTTTGGTTTTTGAATTTAACTCTGCCCCATTTGAAATTCATCCATACACAGGAATGGGTTTAGGTTTTTTGTTTTTGTTTTTTTTTCTTATTGTTTATGGCTAATCTGCTATCTCTACATCAGTTACTTAAGTCTGTCAATACCTCTACTGATCTGAATTGTAAACACTGTGGCCACATAGACATACAAATGGGGAAATTAATTTTATTAATTTTCTATTCTGCCATCAGCTGATCATTCTTCTCACGTGCCAATAACACACCATTGTAATTATAAACACTTTAAAGTATATTTTAATATCTGGCAGAACTACTTATTCTCTCTTCACTCTTTTTTTCCCCAGTATTTTTCTGTTTACTTTTTTTTTTGCTTGTTCTTCCAAATAAGTTTTATAATCAATTTATCTATCTCCAGAATAACAACTGGTTATTTTAATGGGTAACATTAAATCATAAATTACCTTAGGGAGAACTAATATCTCTTGAGCATTTCTATTCAAGAAAATAAACTGTTTTTCTATTTGTTCACATCTCTTTTATGTCACATAGATCTCTGGATAAGGTAGTCTTATGATTTTCCTTTATAGGTTTTGGATGTCTTGTTCTGGTGTGCTTTTTTTTTTTATTTAAATATGACTCCTTTTCACCATAATAAGATATTCTATAGACAGGAAATATATGGAAGAGGCAAAAGGCTTTCAATATTTTTTTACTAAGAGGAAAGAGAAAGAGTGTAAACCCAAGATAATATAATTATTGAAATAAAAACAAGGAATCCATAAGCAATACTCAGGTTGAAAAAGGATGTCTTATTTAACCTTAGGATGTTCTGATATTCACAAGGGGACAAACGTGTTTTTGGACATTAAGTAGCATCAAAAATGGTGCTGAAGATAAACTTTATTTTTTTTTCCTGAGAGATCAAGCACATCTATAGAACATAATATTTTCTTAAACTTTTCCAGCCCCAACTGTGTTTATACTCATTAGTCTGTGCTCATATAGTAAAGTTATTAGATAGAATGAATGGCTTTACAATAATGGCTCAGAATATATATTCTGCTCTAGTAAGCCTAGATACAAACATTTCCATTTCATACCAGATGGTATAGTCTCTGCCCCATGACAGTAATTATAGATGCTTTTGTACCATTATGGGTAAGCAAACAAGTATTAAACAGCTTCAACAATACATTTGTGACAAAAAAAAGAAGCATTTCTGTGCTAATGTGTCAGCTATTACACACAGTGCTCATTGCTATTAACAATAAAATTTTGGAATGATGGAACTCTTTAATGTGGCAATGCACATGGGAATTATACTACCCATTAATCACATGTAATGTTAGAATAGAGCAATACCACATTGAGTTAGTTCTGAATAACATGTTTCTGACTTTCACTGTATTTCATGTGCTTACAGAGAAGACAGCTATATCTTCTATTATTCCCATTAACCACGTGTTTCATCTAAAAAATCAATAGTAAACTACATAAAAAGGCATCTTGATAAAATATGATGGCATGATCTTATAGAATCCCAGAGTTTTAGGAATGCATGAAAAACCATAAGGAAATCATTCACAGTTGAGTTTAAATCTTCAGTAAACAATGGCTATATTTACTTTCTTTGGTAAATCATGGATGGAAAAACCTATAACCAATGGATCCAGACATTTTGCTAAGTTAGGTGAGGTATACAAAGATAAACATGCAATTTTTTTCCTTACAGAACTTCCAGTCCACTAAGGTAGATTCTTTTAAATGTGTGTGTGTTATATGTCAAAGTGATAAATATAAACAAATATTTTCATTTTTAAAGTGCATTATCTTATTTCAATTTTTACCAACCATCCTCCACATAATCATTAAATGTGTCCTTATACAAAATAAAAAATATTCTGAATTAGTTAATTCAAATTTATTAGCAGGAGGAGGAAAACATAGCACATAAAAAGGAGAGAAAATGAATGAAGCAAAATATTGTGACATACAACACCCAGTGCAGATTTCAAATGTAGACAATTTCACAGCTAAGAATCTTTAATTTCCTTTGATCAGTGTAGATTTTATCCAACAAATTATACAAAGAATTCTACAATCTTTTATGACATTGATGCCTGTTAAAGATATGAATCTGCTGAAAACTAGAACACCTATTCTGAGAAAACACACACACACACACACATACAAACATATACATATACACAAAGACTTTGTCAGCCCTTCCTCAAAATTATTTCAGTTCTAAACTCAGGAACAAGATGAAATAGGACTTGCCAATGTAAAACAAATGTACAAACAGAACTCAAAATGATACAAATGTGCATCGTCCTTATTTTGGTAAGAGCCCACATTATGTGGTTGTGCATGCAAATATCTCCATAGGTAAGATGATAGAATTCTGATCAAGCCCTCTTCTACTGCTTCGTTTTCCTTGTGAAATAGGAAGCAATATAGTCATCAATTCCAATGAGATGGATGGGGAGGTAGAATTTAATGTCAAGAAGAATGTAGAGGGTTATGAAATAGTCCCCAAGGAGAGAGGTAGAGTGAGTAACGTATACAAAACGTAAGATTTGGGGACAGCAGTAAGGGCACACCTAAGGTTGCAAATTACATTAAGGATACAGTTTTGTAGTTATAACCAACAGATCACTTCATAACGTATAAAATATTGGATCACTATGCTAGAAACTTAAAACTAATATACACATTTCAATTTTTAAAAAGTTTTAAAAATGAGGTATAAGAGACAGTCAAGAAAATTATGGAAATTTAAATATTTAATAATATTAAGAAATCTAAAAACACAATAAAACATGGTTACCATTACATAATATATTTCAACCAAGTTCTATTACAGAGATTTGGATGTTTATTAGGCAGAAATGTTTATTTAACTGAGGCTACTTTGTCATATGAGCACTACAAAGTTGGCAAAGAAATTGAGCTAAAGAGAATGAGAGTCAATCATAAAAATCATTGACTATGGAACTTCAGCTTTTAAAAAAGTGAAATGAATACATCAAACAGAAGAAAATGTACAATTGATAGAATTAATGGAGCTCAGATAGTCACAAATTGAAAAGTAGTAGGAACTCTTTAGAGTGAGAAAACTGGAGAATATATGCTTAAAATATAGGACAATAGCCAGCAAGTGCCATGCACGGAGTTTTGATTATGGATAACATGTTGCCATTGATTAAGACACAGATTTTAGGTATAACCATGGAGTGATTGGCCCCAGAAGGATGGAGGACAAGATAATAGGGAGAGATATATTCAAGGTGCCAGATGTCCAGACCGTGAAGGAGCCTTCCACAGACAGAATGGGAACCACTAAGATTTGGTTAATATAGATTTAAATATATTAGAGTGAGTTAAAGTCATCAAGAAATGAGAGGGGGTTAGTTGCCATAACGAGAAAACATAAGATTCAAGGCCATATGTTTTTATGGACGTTGAATGCAAAATGTTTTGAAAGTGACTTTCAGAAAGAGAACATTTCCCAATCCAGTGTTATTAGAGTTGTGACAAAATAAACAAACAAACAGAAAAACCTAGATTACTCTATACTAGTCCTCATTAAATTAAACTTATAAAAAGTAGTCAGTGACTGCTGTGGGTTGAATTGTATTCTCCAACATGATAGGTTAAATCCTGACCCCCCAGTACCTAGGAAGGTGACCTTATTTGGAAATAGAGCCTTTGTAGATGTAATTATGTTAAGACAAAGTCACTAGGGTGAGCCTTAAGCTAGTATGACTGGTGCCCTTATAAAATGAGTCACATACATATAGACACATAGGGAGAAGTACATATGATGACAGAGATAGAGACTGGAATGATGTGTCTGCAAACCAAGGGATGCCATGATTGCTACCAGAAGCTTACAAGAGGCTGGAAGGATTCCTCTGTACAGCAGTCAGAGGGAGTGTGGCTCTGCCCACACTGTGATTTCCAACTTTTCACTTCCAGAATTCCAAATAAATTTCCATTGTTTTCAGCTATGTAATTTCTGACAGTTTATTACTGAAACTAATACAGAACCTAAGATATTTGCAAATAAAGTGGTGTTCTCAGGGCTTAATCAACTTTTCATTAGAACAAGAAACTAAAACCAACCAGAAATATTGTGATGCTCGTGATGACTGGTCTAAATTCCAAAAGGCAGAGAGGAAGGATGTTTTGAGTAGATGTGTATTTCCTGACATTAGAGATATTGACTATAGTGTTTTAAAAGATATTCTCAAGGTCACAAAGATACATGTTATCTTATCTAAAAATATGAAAGGCAAAGTTTAGTAATTGAATATAGTATTGTTTGAGTATCTTAGTATTGTGAATGAGTCAGTCTGCCATTTTTAAATCTATTAGAGTCTAGAAGGATGTAATGACTTTCCTTTCAGTAGATTTATAAAACCACGATATACTTATTTCTTTAATAATCAATTTCAAGGAAATTGTCAACATATAAAACAAACAAAAACACAACAGAAATGGAAAGCAGCTAATATACACATTTCATTTTGCCATAGATAATTCCTGACATTCTTTTTTAGTAAGTTTATCGGAGAAAACAAACAATATTTAATTTCATTGTAATTCCCAAAGACAGATGGTAATAAAAATCTGTCTATCTTCCTGTGCTCATTATATGCTAAATTTATCTAAGGGCCATAATGCTGTTGTTCAAATAGCTTGAGCATAAACTAAGCATTTCTTTTCCAGCAAAGGTTAAATCATCAAGGCAAATATTAAAAAATTAAGAACCATGTCTCTAGGGTTAAAATGTTTCTTTGGCACACATTCAAAAAATATTTTTGCTGTTTCAATGACGCAAAGATTCTGCTTTCCATATTTATAGAAATACAAGTCATGCAGCAGTCATTTCCACCATATAAAATTCATTAGGTTGTGGAACAATTATTGTAACTGCCATCATTAACATTTATTTGAAAGGTGATAGATGCTGGGATTGTAAAATATCTTCATCTAGGCTTCAGTGTACAAAGTTATTTAATTTCTCCTTTGCACTCAATTTAAATATAAACATATAGACTCATATAGATAGATACCCAATAGGCAATGTGAAAGCTTTTAAACAAAATATGCAAATGAACTGCATTGATCTTTGAGATTTAATCCCACATCCCTCCCCTTTTATAGCAGTTCTTATTGTCTATAGCCGCTTGATTCTCAGCTTTGCTCACATACCGTGAAGAATTCCTATTCCAACACCTATGACTCTCTCCAAGAGGACTTCATCTGTAGGGATATACTTAGACTAAGCACAGGCTGGGTCACAAGTATTCTGGAGTGAAGACTCCTCAGAGCAGCCCTCATCCCAAGACAGACAAGAGTTAGTGAGTAAAGTACCTTAACTCTCTTGCTCCTTGACAGATTAGAAAAAAAAAAAAAAAACCTGAGTTGTGTTCCACATGGTATCTCAAAATCTCAGTGGAACTGAACACCAATTCCCCACAGTGCTCATCTGATCATAACACACACTTACTGGGTTCCTTCCCTTCCTTGTATCTCCCCCATTACTCAAATATACTACTTGAACTCATTCTTATGTTAAGGTGTGTTTCTGGGGAATTCACCTAATGAACAACATCAACACTGATATTTCCATCTCCCTTTAAAACATCATCGATCCTCATTCTCTACCTCCATCACATTTCTTTAATCCTAAAAAAAAAAAAAAAAAAAAAAAAGATATATAAAACCAAAACAAAACAAAACTTGGTCTAAATTTATCCTTCAGTCTATATCTGACTATTTCATTCCCTTTTGTGGCAGAATTCTTTGAAGATATTGTGTTTGATTCCTATTCTCCCTTTCTTTCTTAATTCCACCTCATTCAGGACTTTACTCACATGACTACACTTTACCTGCTCTCTTCAAGAACACATAATCTCAATATTGCTAAATTTAATGAGTGTTTTTCTGTTTTTAGGTTTTCTGTTGCAATTGATCAGCACACTTGTATTTTTATGCTGAATAACAGCTACCCCAAAATAACAATTCTTAATCCCTGAAGCCTATAAAGGCTCATCTGTAAGGGAAAATAAAAGTCTTTGTAGAGGTGATCAGGTCAAGTATCTAAACATGGGAATATTCTGGATTTTCTAAGTAGGCCCCAAATTCAATCACCATTATCCTACAAATAGGGGGTGCAAAGATGTATTTGGTACATACAGGAAAGGTGACATGAGGACGGAAGCAGTGATTAGAGTGTTGTGCAGACAAGTAGAGGAACCCTAGGGAAAGCTATAGAAAGCAAGGTAGGATTCCCTCCAGAGCCTCCGGAAGAAATGTGGCTCAATAAAACTCGTGTTGAACTTTTGGTTTCCACGACTGTGAGAGAATAAATTTCTACTGTTTCATACCTTCAAGTTTATAGTAATTTATTATGGCAGCCACAGAAAAGTACTTCAATGCCCACCTGGAAAATCATGCCTTGTTCTTAATAGCTTTGTGAATTCTTCATCTGATAGGGTTGGACTATTCTGGTTTTCAGTTTTGATCCTCTTCTCTTGCCTATCTGAATAATTTCCTTCTATGCTTTCAGCAAATTTTGTCTTTAAATGACATCTATGGGCCAATAATTTTCAAACCTTTCTCCCAGACCAGACATCTCTTTCAAATTTCCAATCCATCAAACCAATTCATATCCTTGCCTAACAGATATCCATCAATGTCCACAACCCAACTTCAGGTCTTTCTTCCTTGAACATACCTCATCTTCCTTCACCTGAAGTTTTCTCCTTCACTTAATGGCAACTCCATTCCTATTCTCATTTAAGTATAAAACTTTAGAGTCATCCTGGTTTTCTCTCTTTCATAAACATGATAAATATAACAGCAAATGCTATTGTCAGTACCATGAAAATATACCTAGTCTCTAATCTAACTCTTTATCACTCCAATTTTCTTGGTCTAAGTCAGTAGAAGGCTGTCCTTGAATATCACAGGAGCTTCCTTCTTCTTTCCTTTATCCTCTAAATTCTTGAGTGTCTAGAGTGAAACTTTGGACCTGTAAGCCAGTCAATGTCATTTTTCTGTCTATCCACAACTCCCTACTCCTGCCGGTGATTTCCTATTTTACACAGACAAGCAGCAAAATCACTGTAATGGGCTACAGATACTACTTCATTTGCCTTGTGTTACCTCTCACATTTCAACTCCTACTTCTTTCCTCCTGATTACTTCATCCAGCCACCTGGACCACCTTAATAACCTTTGAAGAATCCAAGAGTTATCCTTTCTGAGGCCCTTTGCTTGGGCTGTTCACTTTGTCAAGAATATTCCTCTGGATATTCCCTGGGCTATCATCCTGGCTTCCTTCAAATCCTTGCTTAAATGTGACCTTTTAATGAAATGTACCTTTTCCATTCTATTTAAAATGAAATTACAACCTGCTTCTCATCTTAACTCCTCATCCCAGCATTCCTGATTCAATTAACCCTCCTCAAGTTTTCCAAAATACTTGTTATATATATTCTTTAATTTCTCCTTGCGCAGAAGAATATGTATGAGTCAATGACATATATGTAGTATTTTCCCTTTTGGTCATCAATGGTACCCATATTCCTAGGATAGTGCCTTCACTGAAAGAATAAGCAGAGATATTTGAGTGAATGAAGGAATTGATTGAGGCAATGAAAAAGACCAGCTATTAACATTTTCATTCCTATTTATCATGAGCAGAAGGATTTTAGTCTATTTCTAGAATATAGGAAATGCTTTTATTTATATTTCTATTGCTTTTAATGTTAAAACTACACAAGTTGAAGACTTAAGACACTGTTTGATGAACTTACTTAAAGTCATCAGAAAAGTATACCTAAATATGCATAGATACTGGATTAAGTTATTAAACATTCATCCAGCCAAAGACTTAATTATCCAGATTTATGGTCTGAAACAGATCTCTGCGTCTTTGGTTCTCATTTTTTAATTAAAATGTTCAGTCTTTTCATCTTTCTCCACCTCCTTTATACTGTTGAGTCAATTTAACAGAAAGGTGTAATCTCAAAATAAGTTGTAAGTTTAAACCACATCTGTAGTATCTAATACAGTTCCTTGGACTAAGAGGACACAATATTAAATACCAAATTGTGCTACTATTGCTAATTGTCACAATGAATTATGTAAATTATTAATAACACATATTAATTATTTTCTATATCAGCAGATAAAAATATTCACTTGCCCAGCAGAAGAGAGACATAAAGCCAGCTGAGTTTAAGAATGAAAATTAAGTTTTGATGACCATTGTAATGAAGAGTTTATGCCCTTTGAAACAGATGTAAGTGCTTTACACTTAAATGTTTTCTTAGCAGAAAAGTAGGTATGTATATTTTTAAAATGTGGGGCAATACTTTTGATTCTTTACTTAAAAATATTGCTTGGCTTACAACTGTGCACCTCAAACCAAACTCATGTGAAATTGATTTGGTCTTCAGGCTACGAATATATGACTTCATTATTCCAACTTTCCCAGAAAAATGGCAACCTACCAATCGTTGTAATTTTCTAGATTAGCAAACATTTAATAAGATTACAAGGGGGCTAAAGCATTCTATAATCATAATAGCCTATTCCACTACTCTATTTTTCATATATTCAGTGCCAACCCTCACATACCCATTTAACAGGGAGATGACAAGGAGAGTGATTTCATGATAATGAATGATTAAACCAGTGGTCATATTTTCCCTGGATTTTATTCATCTCTGTTTTGTTTTGAAGAAAGCACCTGTCCACATACCTAAATTCATAATCTGGGTGCATGTGTACATATGTATATCTACTAAATTTTCATTCTAACATGCCCACATCAAATCACAACAAAAAGAAAGCAACATAAACAAACCTCACAAAAGTTATTTGTTGCAGGCAGGTGGTTTCACACTGTTGCTTAAAGATATAGAAGGGAAAAGATGAAGCACCCTCCTTGTCTTTCTGAATGAATTATTCAGGTTTGAATAACACTGAAAACAACAGTGAGAATGAAGCACCATAGCACAATAAATATTTTATGTCTCTCACAGGATGAAACCAATGCAAGTTGGTGCAGAGGAACAAAGGCATTCTATAATGTTACTTAGCTCTCCCACTTCTAGAAGGTTGCCAATTAGAGGGTGAGAAGACAGTACCTATTCATGACCCATTGTTCAAATCTAGTCACTTGGCTAGGCCTTTGATCAAGGGGACCATGCCTGACTTGAAGATAGGACCTATATGTTGGGCTGTAGATGGACTGCTTGGTGTAATGTTCTCTGTATGCCTCACTGGATTCAAGTTATTTTTTATAGTAAATTTCTTCTTTTTAAAATATTTTGTGCTCAGTGATGTATATTGACCCAAGAGCAGTGAATAATATAATCTCAGAATTATATCATAAGATTAACATTATCTAGCTGAGTTGTCTTCAGTCCATCTGCACATATATTCACATAATGCAATTCTCCAAGAATGTTAAAACCAGTCATATTCTAAAGGAACAGATATTTTTAATAACTTTTGCTTTGTCTGTGAATTCTATGAATACATACACATGAGTGTATGTAAGTTAAATATGTATGTGTGACTCCTATCATGCCATTTAAATTTCAAGGAACATATTGCTTAATATAATTATTTAGAAATATCTTAATTAAAGCTTTTAATTAAAACATGTCTTAAGTTTTAGTTTAATTCATGTTAGAAAATTATATTGAATATTTGTTTCTATAAATCACAGCTAATGATATTACCTGGATAAGAATGCGAAAAACTGCAAGCATATTGTAAAATTTCAAAATCAGAGTTCTAAAATATGCAGTGAATGGTGAAATATAATTAGAGGCATCATTTAATCATCTTTAGGTCTTTAACATAAATGAATAGATGCATAGAAGGAAACTTGAGAGAACATGACTTTTAAGCTAATGGATTGATAATATTAATAACGATGAGAAAGAGGAGAAGGAGCAATGAGGAAAAGGAAGAGAACAAAAAGGAGGAGAAACACTTTTAATAGGCAAGTTAAAATTCCCTTTGTGATTTTTCACTTACCAATTTCCAATACACAACTTAGAAATAGGAAACATTAACATTTCTGAGTTATCATGGGAAGCTGAAAAAGGAAGGAATTACCTAGGAAAGATGCAGAATATTTAACACAGCAGCACCATCCTTAAAAGTGGATATGGTCCGTGATTTTCATAATTCTATCTATTGAACATCTTTCCCACCAAGCTAATTTGCTGGTTATGTAAACCAGCGAAATTTACATGGGCAGTGACTTCCTGCTTATGAAATGTGAGGAACAAAAATTCTCCCCTATTCCATGTGCAGATTCATAAATCTCCTCCTGTTCCACCTTGGTTAGACCACCCACCAAATCAATAGTCACACCAGATCTATTATTTTTCTCTATGTACCTCTTCACTAACAATCCATTAGGTCAATAAGTATTTATCACACAAATTTTAGGGAGAATACTCAGTGAAATGTGGTACCAAGGTTGGCATATCTTGCCAAATAAATAGATGTGCCATCTGCTTTCTGAAACCTGTCTTTTGATGCTTATAGAAGAGAAAAAATATTCAAGCGAGGCAATCCCTCTCTGGGCAAATTAAGAACACTGTACCTGATGGTCAATTATCTTGTCCATTTATTCACATCACACAACTCATTACATCCCAAGCATGTGCCAGGAACTGTGTTCAGCCTTAAGGATGTACAAATTAAAATGCGTATCTCTCTTCCCGCTCTCAAGTTTAGAGTTTAACTTTAAACAAATATGATGACATGATGTATTGATGCAATGAAGTTGTTTATTTAGTACAAAGAACCCACCAGAAAAGGAACTCTTACATTAGTGGGGTTTAAAAAAAAAAAAAAACCTTCATAAAGATGTTAGCATTAATTAAGACTTAAAAACAATAAAGGAACAGACTTATAGGCAAATGAAACAATATGTATGGAACTGTGCGACATGAAAGAGCCTAGCTAGTTCAGAAAGGAAGCAATCACTTATATTTTGAAAATAAAATTAGGGGGAAAAGGCATAATTGCAGAAGACTGAGAGTAACATCTTGAAAATCTTCAATGTAAAAACTCAGATATTGGGAATTTTTGGTACATGGAAGAGAAAGGATGTGACACTCCCCTTAAAAGTCTCTTCTATATTAATTCTGAGACAGATTGAGATGTTAGAGAAAAAAAAGTGGTTAATTTAAGAGTTCAATGCAATAAAATACTCAGTAGCAGAAGTACAGTAAATCATAACATATGGCTGTCTAGCTAAGAGGTGGATGGTGAGCTGAGGACTACAACTGATGTCTCAACTTATCTACGGTAGATGAACAAATCATCATGGATGAGAACAGTTAGAGGAAGTATATAGGATAATCTTTCTTCATCTGTATTTTGAAGGTTTTATTGAGATATAATTCACATACAATAAACTGCACTTACTTAACTATGAAATTTTTAAAAAGATTTTATTTATTTATTTGACAGAGGTCACAAGTAGGCAGAGAGGTAGGCAAGGGGAGGCGGGGAGCAGCTCCCGGCTGAGCAGACAGCCTGATGTGGGGCTTGATTCCAGGACCTTGAGATTATGACCTGAGCTGAAGGCAGAGGTTTAACCCACTGAGCCACCCAGGCACTCTTAAATGTGAAATTTTAAGTATTTTGATGTATATATCAAGTGTGCATGAGTGAAATCATCACCACAGTAAAGAAAATGAATGTGCCTATCAACCCCAAAAGTTTCTTTGTGAGCCTTTGTAATTCTCATCATGCCCTTCAGACCCCCTCCTCTCCTATCCAGCCAACAATTTGTTTCTATCACTATATATTAGTGTGTATTTTCTAGAATTTTATGTAAAAGGAAACAGAATGTACTCTGCTTTGTTTACCTTCTTTAATGCAGCATAATTATTTGAGTCATCCACGTTTTAACATTTTTTCTAAAGATTTTATTTATTTGTTTGACAGACAGAGATCACAAGTAGGCAGAGAGGCAGGCAGAGAGAGATAGAGGAGGAAGCAGGCTCCCCACTGAGGAGAGAGCCTGATGTGGGGCTCAATCCCAGGACCCTGGGATCATGACCCCAGCCAAAGGCAGAAGCTTTAACCCACTGAGCCACCCAGGCACCCCTCACATTGTAACTTTTATGAATACTTCATTTTTTATTTGTTGAATAGCATTCTATTGCATAGATATGCAATATTCTGTTTATCTATCCAACTGTTGATCGGCTTTCTAGTTTTAGACTATTTCAAATAACGTTCCTAATAGTAATATACAAGTATTTGTGTGAACATATGTTTCCATTTCTTTTGTAAAGAATGGGTGGATCATAGTATAGGAGTATGTGTACTGAACTTTATAAAGGTAAGTTAATCAAGAAAGGCCATGTTGGTGTAAAAATAAATAAATAGTCCATAAATAACTAAATAGACCCACAGATATTTATGGCCAACTAAGTTTTAACAAAAGTAAAAAGCCTTTTTAAAATTTAAAAGCCTGGGAATAACAACTGTTGGCGAGAATGTGGAGGAACTTACACTCTCCTATATCAGTGATAAAAAATGCAAAATGATACAACCAACTTTAGAAAGCAGTTTGACAGTTTCTATTTATTTTAAAACAATCCATATTCTTCTTTGATAAGGTGAAATGTTTTTGGCATTCTTATGACAATTTATTTTTCAATGGTTTTGAATTATATGAAAAAATATGAAAATAATGATTCAAGGTTCTGCATGGCTTACAAACTTTCTGTAACTCTTTTGTGATATAGCCCAATTATTGAGAAAAAGCTTATCTCACTCACTGAAGTAGATAGAAGTATACCAAATTGATAAACATAACTTACCAGTTTGGGTGAGAAAAAGACACTGTACAACCAGTCCAAGTATCTGATTATATTAAAGGATAGTTACCTGAAATTGTACACACACACTATAAAGTAACATTACTTGGGTTGAAGTATCAATTCAAGATTTCCCAAACTCATGCCCTTAGTCTTGTCTGAGTCTTAGTCTGAAGCACTTTGTACCCCATTTTTATCATTGCAAAATAAGGAAACAGTGTCACCTAACTCACTTGTTTATTTTAAAGATGAAATGATTTAGTACACAGAAATGTTTATATGCAATCGTTTCTAACTATAAAGGTTCAGCAGATAATAATGCCTATGATTTCCAACAGAAAGAAGTCACTCAGAAACTAATTTGTCTTATCAGTTATCTCCTAGACTGTGAAAGAGAAGAGTAACAAGAAGTTGCCATAGCAAAGAACCACAGACTGGGTGGCTTAAAAGACAGAAATTTATTTCTCATAGTTCTGGAGGCTTCTAAGGAGTAAAAAAGTTCACACTTTTATGTAATAATTTTTGAGATTTATTTTGCTCAATATTAATCTCATTTTGCCCTTATTCATTTTCTTTGAATATTCTATTTTTTGACCCCTGTCAAACAAATGTCTTTCCATGTACCATGAACCTATTTTCATTACCATTCTTCTTAAAACAGAGATATTATTGAAACCCATCTCCTTTTAATGGAACAATGTCTTCAAATAGAGAAACTCACACTCCATCCTTAACATTACCTTCAATTTCTACTTCTTTCTAACACATTATATTATAATTTTTTTACATTTCCTCAATGAAATATATATTGTCCACATTGTTCATATTAAAGCTAACAATAAGTTTAAGGAACCAAGAAAATAGATCAAATTCTTCATAAATATTTTATGCCTCTGGGATTTCAGATTCAATTTGAATATAAGTCTATAGGGTGACAATTATGAACATACAAGTGGAAGTAAATATACTAAATACATGATGGAAAATATGATAAATATTTACTAGTTCCAGTTAAATGATATTTAAGCCACAAAAGGTAAGGGGGTAGAAACCAAAAAAGTTATCCTAACTGTTATTTACTTACTTACTTGTTTGTTTATTTATGTATAAAGATTTGTTTATTTCTTTATTTATTTGTTTGTTTATTTGAGAGAGAGAGAGAGAGGTGTGTGAGTAGGAAGAGGGGCAGAGAGAAAGGGAAAGAATCCCTAAGAGACTCCCTCTTGACTGTGGAGCCTAACTGAGGGCTCCATCCCAGGACCCTGAGATAATGACCTTAGCCGAAATCATAAGTCAGCAGCTTAAGGGACTAAGCTACCCAGGTGCCCTCCTAACTGCTATTTATAAAGACTCTCAAATGTTCTAGTTCAAGTTAGAGACATAATAATTTTTTCAAAATTTTCAAAATTTTTTCGAAATGTATTGTTTTTATTTACATAGTAAAGCCGAGAAAGCAATAACTTTAAAACCAAGAAAATATTTTGAAAATTATGGCAATATAATTCTCAAATCCCCATGAAATTATAGGAAAAAATTGACAACAGAAATTTTGTCTCTCAGTAGTGTATGAGTCATGTGGAACAACGTATCAACCCATGTTTTATGTTTTTAATGGTCATCTTAAGAAGCATACATTTTATACTTTGTACCCAAATAAGGTAATTCTTGAGAATTTCACTATAACTTTGTATAGATTGCTGGGTTCAATCATAAAATCAATTAAATTGTAAGTAGGAATGAATAAATGACAAGCTGAACTTCAGTCTCTACCTCCTGGTGTTTGGGTAATTACACATAAAACAGTGGAATAAATTTTCTGTGTTTACAAAATCTAATTCAAAACAGAATCTGGGGCACCTGAGTGGCTCAGTGGGTTAAGCCTCTGCCTTTGGCTCAGGTCATGATCTCAGGGTCCTGAGATCAAGACCCACATTGGGCTCTCTGCTCAGCAGGGAGCCTGTTTCCCCCTTTCTCTCTGCTTGCCTTCCTGCCTACTTGTGATCTTTCTCTCTATCAAATAAATAAATAAAATATTAAAAAAATATCTGGGGCACCTGGGTGGCTCAGTGGGTTAAGCCTCTGCCTTCAGCTCAGGTTATGATCTCAGGGTCCTGGGATCGAGCCCCACATTGGGCTCTCTGCTCAGCAAGGAGCCTGCTTCACCCTCTCTCTCTGCCTGCCTCTCTGTCTACTTGTGATCTCTGTCTTTCAAATAAATAAATAAAATCTTAAAAAAAAAATCTAAGAGAAGCTTTCTAGAGTTTGCTGTGGTATGGAAATTATATGCTTAATATTATTTGAGAAATTAATACTTCACAGGTCACTAGAGAAATGTATGGACCTTAGAATAACAAGGAGAACAATAAATAAATAAATTATGCATTTATCATGCCCTTTAGATATGCCCTTACATATTTAAGGGTAACACTGGATGGCAAGGCAAATACACAAACATACTTTTCCATGACATTTTTCAATCTTAACTAATTACATCCATAAAAATCCTTTTTCAAAATAGTTTGATAGGTTCTAGGCAAACAGGGGTTTTGGGGGGCACTTTTCAACAGCCCTGATAACAATATTATCTCTTTTAAAATGAAATATTACAGGGGTGCTTGGGTCGTTCTGTCCTTAAGCATTCAACTCTTCATTTCAGCTCAGGTCATGATCACAGGGTAGTGAGACTGAGCTCCAAGTGAGGCTCAGCTGGGAATCTAATTGGGATTCTCTCTCCCTCTCCCTCTGCCACACTAAAATAAATAAATAAATCTTTTTTAGAAAGTAAAATCAAATTAAATGTTATATAAAGTACCCCATAAAATATCTAATTTTTTTGCAAAAATATCATAAAAGATTATACTTCGACTTGTTCAATAACATCATCATGTTGCAGTTGTTTACACTATGTCTATTGTTTAGTTATTTAAATTATCTTTCTAGTAATGATGTATTTGCATTCTCATACACGTATTCAATGGTCAGGAATAAAATTTGGAAAGTGCATGTCCATGGATCAATGCCAACATATTATATTATTTACTCGCTTTGTTTTCTGACCAAATAGTTTAATTTTCTCAGCAACTTGAGGCAATGTATCTCTGTTAGACCCAGCCTCACCCTATGCCTTAGGAAAGTATTTTTCACCATTTCCACAGGAAATTAACAGACATACTGTGAATAAAACATTCTTTAATTAAACATGGTCAGAGTAAATCAGGTTCAACAAAGCAGGTTTCTTTACTGTCAAATTTCAAATAGCTTTTAATTTGCAATACTGTGTTATGATAGTCATAGAATGAGATTAGTTAGGCAGTGTTTTATAAATTTATTAGTAAGTAAAGTCTTACTTGATGAACTTTCATATAATTAGGCAAAATTTTGTGCTTGTACTATCCCTCAGGCAGGTGACCAACAGGACATTACTGTGGTGTGTCCATCTCTAAACTTGTGATCCAATAAGGGAGAACACAGTCTCCCTTATTTCTGAGTTTAAAGCTTTCTCTTCTTCCCCGTGTATGGTAATTTGATTTCTCTCTAGAATCCATGTTTTGAAGATTTGATCTTGATATACAAATAACACAAAGCCATTGACAAAGGGAGTCTTACTTTGCATTTGTAAATCCTTTTTAACCAATGTTACACCATAAACTAAAAACTGTAGTTTCTTCATGTCTGGTTATAGATTGTGACTGTTAATTTTATGTGTTAACTTGGCTGGGCTAACGGATGCCCAGATAGTTGGTAATACATTAACTCTGGGTGTGTCTCTGAGGGTCTCTCCAAAACCGACTAGTATTTGAAAATCACACTCACTAATGCAGGTGGGTATCATGCAATCCACTGAGGGTCTGGATAGAATAAAAATGCAGAAAAAAGGGCAAGTTTCTTCTCTGCTTGAACTAAGATACCTATTTTTTCCCTGACCCTGGACATCTGCATTCCTGATTTTAAGGTCTTCAGACCTGGACCAAGATTTATACCATTGGACTCCAGCTCTTGGATCTTTAGACTAAGACTGAGATTTATATCATTGGCTCCCCTGCCAATGTTCTCAGGCCTTTGTTATTGAACTGGAACTATCTCACTGGCTTTCCTGGGCCTCCAGCTTACAGACAACAAATCATAGGATTTCTCAGCCTCCATAATTGCATAAGCCAATCCCTCATCATAACGCTCTTTCCATATATCTATATGGATCTCATTGGTTGTTTCTCTGGAGAACCCTGGCTAACAGATCTGCCTACACATGATATATTTCTTAATATTGTCATCTTGACTGTATTCCAACACAACAATAATTCTGCTGGAGCTCCCTCAGACCTCTTGCCCTCAGGGTTTATTATGCAGTAGATTTCCCCATGGATCTTGTTACCTCCTCATATTATTCCATCTCAGGTTTTAAAATCTTTTTTTTTTTAAAGATTATTTATTTATTTATTTGACAAACAGAGATCACAAGCAGGCAGAGAGGCAGGCAGAGAGAGAGGAGGAAGCAGGCTCCCTGCTGAGCAGAGAGCCCCATGTGGGGCTCGATTCTAGGACCCTGGGATCATGGCCTGAGCGGAAGGCAGAGGCTTAACCCACTGAGCCACCCAGGTGCCCTTCAGGTTTTAAAACCTAATTTTCCAACTCTTTTTCTTATTTTGCATCTTTCCAGAAATTTCACTCCTCATTCACATCTCATCTCCCCTCTGCCTAATTCTACTAACTCTAGTTCCTTTTTTCTATGACTTCCCCCAACTATCAAAAAGCCTGTGCTTACAATAAAATAAAATAATATAATATAATATAATATATTGTTTTACCTTACCCCCAAGTGAGTTATTTATTCCCTCAATAAACATTAGTTGAACAATTATAATATGTCAGGTACTCTAGGACCTGGGAATACAATGATAAAACAAAAGAGATTAATATCTCTGAACTTACAGAGCAGACATTTTAGTGGAGGAGAAGGATAATATAAGTAAGATAATGTAGTATATTAAAGAATGATATGTTCTAAAAGAGAGCAAATGACATCAAGGAACGGGATACAAAATGTCCAGGAAGTAGGTTGATATTTTCAGTAGGGTGGTCGAGGAAATCTTCACAAAAAGGGTAGCTTTGCATAAAGACTCAAAGGAAACTAAGGAGCCTAGGAACGGGATACAAAATGTCCAGGAAGTAGGTTGATATTTTCAGTAGGGTGGTCGAGGAAATCACAAAAAGGGTAGCTTTGCATAAAGACTCAAAGGAAACTAAGGAGCCTAGTGTACTTATCCAGACGAAAATCAGTGAAAAGGAACAACCAGTGAAGGGAGGAGTTGTAAATAATCCCTAGTAACTTTCTTATGACATTTCAGTATAATGATGCTAGAAAGGAAACTCAGAGAAAACAAAAAACAAAAAACATGGTTTGCTTGTGAAGGAAAAGTCAAATAGACTAACTTCTAAATTCTTCTCTCTGAATTATCCCTGTTACTTTTGGTTGTTTTTGTTTATCCGTTGTGTTTCATTTTTGTTTCCAACTAGTTCTTTTTTATACTGCAGTTTTCTTTGGTAGTCTTGAAATCGCTGAAAAATGTTTTTCCCTGAATTTACGATCTGACTTTGAGGACAGTATACTTGGCAGTGGGGGAAGGGTGTTAATGGACAGACTGCATCTCAGGATGAGTAAGGAGCGAGCAGGTGACTTAGACCCATATATCTCCATTCCACTGCCAAATAAGGAAGGCTTTATTCTGGTTTCTTTGTTTACCATACCAAAAGAAAAAAAAAAAAAGCCTCTCACAAGTATCAGTAAATAATTTTGAGATATCTTCATTTGAGATATCTTCATTTTCTCCTAAGAGCAATGATGCAATTCTAAGTGTGTGGTGTGTGTATGTGTGTGTGTGTGTGTGTGTGTGTGTGTGTGTGTGTGCCAGAGAGAGGGGGTCATAGTGAATGGTGCAGCCATTTCGGAATCAAATTTATAAGGAATTTTTGTTTTGGACATCTCTGAAGAACTTCTCAGGAAGAATCATTCCTATAACATCTCCTCTGTGTTTTCTGGGATCTAACAACACCCATTCAGTTCTGTGCATCTGTATCTTTCTCTTTTCCTAATATTTTGCCAATATCTTTGGATCATAGATCACTTCCACTCAATCGTTTCTAAGTCAACTGAAATTCAATTTCCTTCTTTCATTTCTATTTTCATTTAGATAAACCTTCAGAGGAAGATTGTTCTGTTGGTGAAGAGGGTTTCCTGACCCTAAATAGTACAAGATGGCCAAATATACTACACTACACATGGCCCTGGGAAGATGTGGTTAATAGTAGTTTATTAGTTGTATATATTTAAAACCCAAAGGAGGAGGACACCACATGTAATGCAAGGCTCCAGAAGCTTTGCATGAAGGAGCAGAGTGGAACAGACAGGGCTTTTAAGGTGCGCCTTGGGTTAACGGGAAGGAGGAGTACTGTCTAGTTCCTACAGGAGAATGTGATTGACTTGCTTGAATAGTTTCTTAGGCTGGCAGGAAGGTTGAGGACTAGATGGGGTACAGGTGGTCTCTCTGATACGGGAACTAGCTGGGTAGAGAGTTTTCCCGCTGGGTGGGGGGTAAATCTTTTGAAAAAGAGGGCGCCTGGGTGACATAGTGGGTAAGTCTCTGCCTTTGGCTCAGGTCATGATCTCAGGGTCATGGGATTGAGTCCCCCATCAGGACTTCCCCCTCTCTCTCTGTCTGTCTCTCTGCCTACTTGTGATCTCTCTCCCTGGGTCAAATAAAACCTTTAAAAGAAAAAAAAAAAAAGAAAAAGGAATTATGCTTAACTCTTTGGATCCTGTGAGGTTCAGGGGTGAAGGTAGCATGTGAAATTCTGGGTCTTGCAACGCACAGATGCTCTATTTATTACCTTGGATAGAAGTCCATCAAACTTTTTCAACCTGCACAAATTTATAGCTGAGTTTGTAGCATGTGAGGTGATGTAGTTTCTGTTGTTTTGACTTTATTTACTTATAACTAAACTGTTGTTCTTTCTCAGTTTATATGTTTAATCTTTTTCTGAAAAATTACATTTTTATCTTCTATCGTGACAAGATATTTTCAGCCTAAACTGAAACTTATTTATCTCATCTGTCTATCTTTTGAATGATCTGTCTCCTTCTGATGATCTTTTGATTCTTTCTGTTCACCACAGTCTTGACTTTGTTTTCCCATCTTTTCGCTTTGTTTGTTTCAATTAGCAACAAAGGCTGAAAATTCCCAGATCTCTACCTCGACTCGTCTCAAAGTTATTCTAACCTTTACACTAGATATTTACAATTTCTTGTCTCACAAGCTCATCAAAAATAGCATTTATAAAACTAAAAGAAGATCTCTCTTTACAAACAGTATTTGTCACTGAGGAGTCGTCTCCTCCTAGTTAAAAGCCTACATGTGAATTTTTAGGTCTGATCATAGGCAATGCAAATGGTTTTACCTGTAGGCTTCAGAGAAAAGGCTGCCCTTGCCACACCAGGTGGGAGGGCACAGTCCAAGCACTGAAGAAAGTTGCAGCCAAGGGCTCAGGTCCCCTGACCTTCACGCTCCTTGCATATTTGCAGTGGTACCTGGGGCACCATCATTCCTAGGTCACTTTATTTGAAGCTTTGGGAAAAGGTCTTCTTGGGGAATCTTTGCTGAGGCCTCTTACAAAGGGAGCAGGGGGGAGGCTTGAATGGAAAACCAAACATGTTACCCCACTTTAACTCAATTCCCACTGCTTTCCCTCTCTGAGCCCTCTCCTAAATTCTCTCCTTCACCCCAGGGTCCATAAGACTGCTAAAGCCTTTTGTTTGAGCTCTTTCAAAGTAGGAAGACCCTTAAGTCCATGCTCACCCACCTGACCCTCCACTGGTGGAACACAAGGGCAGGTGGGGTGGACAGCAGCGGTCAGTGCTTTCTCCCACTTTAGCTCTTGCTCACACACTTTCACCTTGGGCCTGTGGCTTTAACAGATTACTTCAATATTTGACAGTTCAGTGTTCTCTCTCCCAGATCAGCTGTGCTCCTATCAGTCACCTACAGCCTTTACTGCATTTTATGCACCATCGTATACTTTCACCCAAGTTAGACACTAGGAGATGTATTTGAGTCTGTCCCAAATGCATACAATCCACTACTGAGTGATCCAGCTCTTTCTACCTGGCTTCCAAATAGTGAATATATTAAATACATCCTTTCCTCTTAAGCACATTAAGAACAACTTAAATTCAGTCTTCAATTTATGCCACCTGGTCCCCTGAAAAGAGATATTAAATGCAGCCTGAATTACCTACAAATCTGTCTTTACTGCAGCCATGGTAACAAAACTAAAAATTCAAAACCCACCATTCATCCTCCCACCCACCCAAATCACTGCAGTTGAATAAAGTCTTAGCTTATCACTATGGTTTTGACATTTTTACTCGTTCACGATTCATCAATCTCATCCATTTACTTTATTCTCCAGAAGCACTACAATTCTTCCATAGCTATAATGTATTTTTTTTAAATTATATTTATCAGCTTATTCACTTTAACCTCTCTGGCTATATTCGTACTATCCAGTTCCTTAGAATATTGAACTACTTCTTTACCCAAAAGAAATAATTTTATGTATCAGGCCAACAAGAAAACTTCCATGATTTCTCTTGTGTAAAACAAACCAGAGTGATCACCAGGAAGAGACTCTTGATTCAAGCTAGAACTTGCTGGCCGGAGGATCATCAGGATCACATGAGGACCCCAATGTGCACAGGAAGGCATAGAGAGATTGCAGTGAGTGCCAGCAGCTACTGGAAGGTACTGGAAGGTACCAGAACGTACCAGAAGGTACCAGAAGGTGGAAAGAGCAGGAAATAGAGTTGTCCCCCGAGGCCTCTGGAGAAGATGCAGCCCCACCAACACCTTGAAATTTATTTCAAACTTCTGGCATCCAGAACTATAGAAGAATACATTTCTGTTGTTCTAAAACACCATGTCGGTGGTAATTTGCTACAATGGCAATGGGAAAATAAAACAGATTTCTTGGCCAAATTCAGCCAAATGCTTGGTTTTATATATCTAACAAGCTAAAAATGATTTTTATACATTAAAGTGGTTGAAAAAAAATCAAATGAAGGATACTATTCTGAGATATATAAGAATTGAACGAAATTCAAATTTATAACCATAAATTGCTTTATTGGAACACATCCAGCTCAATCACACATTGTCTGTTGCTGCTTTTGTGTTTAGCAGCAGAGTTGAGTGGCTGTCATGGAGAATGTATGGCCTGCAATGCTGAAAATATTTGTTATCAGGCACTTAAGAGAGCATGTTTGTGGAACTCTCTCGTGAGTTCTTTTATAATTATCATTTATGTCATCTTCTCCATTAAATTGTGAACTCCTCGAAGATCAAGACTTTACACATAGTCCAGGTTAAATAAATATGTAAAGACTCAATGAAAATTTCAACTTTTTACTGTCTTTTAACTATAAAACATTACATAGCAATGACTCATGTACCAAACTATCTCTAATTATTACTTAGTTAAAAGTTTTCCCAATTTTAAGGTCTTGCTATTTTCATTTTCATAAATGACAGGGATAATTAAAAGTGATGAGATTATTTGGGATAGAATCCTTAATATTTTGATATAGTAGGGACCAAAATGTTTTGCAATAGATGAATTTTGAGACTATTTAAAATGGCACCATGTTCCTAATGATAAAATGAAAAAAATAAAAATAAATATGTGAGAGCTTTAAAAGACAACATCAGTAGGAAAAATGATATTGTTTCCATACATTACAATATTTTAATTTTTTAAAAATTTTATTTATCTGAGAGAGTATGAGAGACAGAGAGAGTACAAGCAGGGGGATCTGTTTTTTGAGTTATAAATAAATTACATTGAAAGACCTTAATTTTCAATAAAATATTTATTTTAAATTTGAATTAAGGATATTTATTAAATATTGAGATTTTTCACTGTGGAGGGACACATGCAAATTAAAGATAAAAGAGCACAAAATATTAGCCAACTACAATATTGTCACTTAATACATGATTGAAGAGTTTAAAGTTTATATTCTTATGTTATTCATGCTTTATTGCTAATTGACTTTTCTTAAATAACAAGCCTGTAATTGGTAGTTACTGAAGTACATACTCTCAAACGTCATGAAACCCTAGAGAACCCTGAGAAAACTTTCTCATAAGATTAAGCTATGCCTGAAGTCAGCATAAAACCAAGCTTTGTACTTTATCAGCTTATGAAGTTTAAAGGTTATGCTAATGCAAAATTGGTATTCATTTTGGTAAAAGACTTCTGGAGAGAAAAGAAAAAAGAAAAAAAAAAAAAAAGCCAAACTCTGCTCTGTCAGAAGAAAAGATGAGGAATTTAAAAACTTAAAATTAATATTGTCTTAATACCTCCTGAGTTTAAAATTAACATTAAACTACTGAATTTAGAGAACTATAAGAATAATTTTGTTGTTCATCTGCTCAAAAGACTAAGTGTGCTGTGCAAAATTCTGTAAGGGAATATGTATTGAAGTCTTTTCTTGTTTTTGGAAAATGAATTATATTTGCACTTGAAAGGGGGGGGCATTTTTCTGCCCTTAGTCAAGCTGGTTTGCTCAAGAACACTGAGAAATTGACTTTGGAGGGATATAATCTAGAGACTAGAAAAGGCACTAGGAGTGGTCCTCTCTTCATTTTACATTTCATTTTCATTTTTCCCATTTTTCTTCCTATCTCTACCCTATCATATTGTATGAACTCACAGTTAACTGATACAAAACCAAGTCTGTGTATTCATTTCTCAAAAAGCAGATATGATGTTACTGTTATGCTAGTGTAACCAGCTCTAATATAAATATGACTACAGTTTACTGCAGGGAACAGACACATAATAAACAGAATGGAAAACAATTTAATGAAAATCATAAATATTTATAAGTTTTCATGGTGGATAGAGTTGTGTAGTCCAATGGTTCAGTGTTACTTAAGCAAGACATCTTGATTCAAATCCTAGCCAGAACAGTTTGAGATATGTAGTCAGAGATAAAATATGAAAAATCTAATCTTTAGATTCTTCACTGAATTCTAAATCCATTTTACAAACTGAAGACACCAGTCCCTACCTCACAGTGTTACTATGAGAATTAAAAGTAAATAAACCCTTAGTTCACTGCCATTTCAATTCAAGATTTTATTTGCATGGAAAATAATAATCATGTGATTATATTTTGTCCTTTTTGGAGGTGTAGAAAATTATCAACATTTTTTTTTTCCTACACTGTTATATTCTACAGAAAATTACATCACGAAACTTAGATTAAACAAACTCATATACACTATTTTGTATCTTCAGTAGTAATTGCTGATTAATACTGAATACCAATACTGGACATCAATAGTTGACACAAAATGTTACATTAAGGATGATAATATTTTTAACTCAACATGCTTGGCTTCTCAGGGAGACTAATCATTTTATGAAAATAAAGTCAATGATTAAACAAATTATTTCACAAAAGTGTACCCTTTGCTATTAACACTGGGAGACAAGTTAAAAAGCACAAGCTTAAAACTTTCATTTTATTTTTATAAAAATGAAATGAGCTACTCTACCTTTGGTAATGGATAGACATTAAGCAGCTATTTCCAGAGTTGTGGTCTGTTACATTGTTATATAGTTGCTAATTAAAATATGTGTTGCTATGTGATTGATTTTATAAGTGAAATTGAAAATTAAATTTTTTTTAAAGATTTTATTTATTTATTAGTTAGAGAGAGAGAGAGAGTGAGCACAGGCAGACAGAGAGGCAGGCAGTGGCAGAGGGAGGAGCAGGCTCCCTGTTGAGCAAGGAGCCGGATGTGGGACTCGATCCCAGGACGCTGGGATCATGACCTGAGCCGAAGGCAGCCGCTTAACCAACTGAGCCACCCAGGCGTCCCTGAAAATTAAATTTTGAAAACTATTCCAGATTTAAAGAAAATCTAGCATACACATTTTCTCCATCTCATCAATGTTTTTACTTTATTTTTTTAAGATTTTATTTTTATTTATTTGACAGAGATCACAAGTAGACAAAGAGGCAAACAGAGAGAGAGGAGGAAGCAGGCTCCCAGCTGAGCAGAGAGCCCGATGCGGGGCTTGATCCCAGGACCCTGAGATCATGACCTAAGCTGAAGGCAGAGGCTTTAACCCACTGAGCCACCCAGGCACCCCCCATAAATGTTTTTAATATATGAATTCTAAAAGTAATTTTTGGAAATACAACAGATTAACTATCTGGAAAACAATTCTCACTATCTTCTCAAATATTTCTTTTCTCTTGAATCTACTTTGATATAAGGATTGACCTGATGAATTCCTCTAGGTAGACGTCTAATCACTTGTCATCTTCTTGTTCTAAAATTAACACCACTTTCTACTGAAGTGAAACGTATCTACAATCAATGAATATCATCAAAGAATTTTAATAATTAACATACAATTTAGCTATAAAAAGGTTTAGCAATTGTCATTTTAAAAGCTTTGCTGCTGATGATAATTTACTTACAGAAAAAATGTCCCACCTTTATCACCTGTTATGATTGATCCTAATAAAGCTGTAATGACTTGGTCTTTTCAGATTATCTATTGAATGATTTTAAGAAAATCATGCTGGAATGCAAGTAATGAGTGAGGTGCACAGAAGTATCTCTCCAAGGATAGCTAGCTACTGCCAATGCCCTTCAACCAAAGACCATGAGGAGCACAGCTGTGGTTACACAAATCCCATTTATTACTCTTTGCTGCAAGGGTGAATGCTTTCTAGAGGGAATTGCCTACCATCTCAGGAACAGGGTCTTAAAAAGAAACTGTTACAGGATTTGGTGTCTGGTTCGATGATTTGTGGGAAGGTCTAAGAAATTGGGAATTGGGGGCACCTGGGTGGCTCAGTGGGTTAAGTCTCTGCCTTCAGCTTAGGTCATGATCTCAGGGTCCTGGGATGGAGCCCCCCATCGGACTTTCTGCTCAGCAGGGAACCTGCTTCCTCCTCTCTCTCTGCCTGCCTCTCTGCCTGCTTGTGATCTCTCTCTGTCAAATAAATACAATATAAAAAAAAATTAAAAAAAAAGAAATTGGGAATTGATCTGAGATTGGATGATAATCAGAAAGCAGTCAAAATTTTATGATTGGGTAAAAAAGTAGTTGTCACTTGTTGAGTGAGAGTGGGATATTTGTTAATCTGTGGGTTGCACGGCAACCTAGCTTTTGTTTTGTTGCCTAGACACATGTATAATGTGGCCTTGTTTGCTTCATTTTATCATGGTCTTAGATTCTGTCTGAAGTTGGTGCTGTGTGACATTGTGATGGGTAATAGAATCACATGGCTTAGCTGAGAGGGCCAGGTCAGGCTCTGATCATCAAAAATCTTTTTTTTTTTTTTTTTTTGGTTGGTGTGTGTTTCCTCTCTTTATGAAGAATACAAGGATAATGATTAAGGAAAATGCCTATAAGAGTAGCTCTGGATAATGTTAAACATTTTAAGTATTAATTTTTAATTATTTGACGTTTCTGAAAAAATCAATAATTCTCCCTCATTCTTCAAATGACTTGAGAATGCTTTTCAAACATGGTACCTGAGATAAATTAATAAGACACAAATGTCACTTGAATTAGACTTTTCCTGGCAGCAAAGACAGAAATCAAAGTAAAATCAATTATGTAATTTCATTATATAAAAGGGAGAAATAACATATTGCTGGTCATCTTCTGCTTTTCCCTCCAGAACTATTCTTTATCCTTGTCCCCTTCTTGTCCCCAGGAGGAAGGCTGAATGGTGGCTTTCTGTCCCCCAGGTGATATCCATCAGTGGGCAGCCCCAGAGAGAGGTCAGGAGGAAGGGGAGCTTGAGGGCATGGTATTTATGCAGCCGCTGTTTTCTCCATGTCCTCGATGTATCTCTTGACCAAGAATAGCTCCTACAAGACTGCCTTCCCCAGGTGCTCTTTTTCTGAGCTCCTCTGTTTGCTTCCACCCTTGGCCCCTTTTAGCCTGCATTTTTACCAACCCCAGGGTACAACATTATTCTTTTGTGGACTTCCTGTGCTTTGCTTGTTCCTGTGCATTTATATTGCTCATTAAACTCTCTGTTTTCTGCTATGACACAGATTGGCATACAAAATATCCTTTTGTAATACATTTCCAAAGACCGGTCTCCTATTGACTTCAATAGATGGGTTCATGTAAGTGTATTTATTAGTTCTTCCGCAACATTTTCAACTAACAGTAAGACAGATGCACGTACCTTCTCAATTGATATTTTGAATTGATTTTTTATCTTTAAACGTGTATTATTTATACCATATACCAGCACAGAGAATAGAATGAGTTTTCACCTTGATCTGGAACAATTATGGGAATTATGTTAAACCTTTCACAAAAGATGGTTCTATTTTACTTTATGTATCATGAATAACTAACTATACATCACGGTTTGCCTGAGAGAGTCCTGGCTTATACCTTGTCCTTTATACTCTCAGTTGAACATGTGTCAAATACTTGTCATTTTGGGCAAAGGGTTTTATTTATATTCTCAATAAAATAAGCTGGGAGGGTTTTGCGATAGCTCCCATCTTCACGTTCAGTTTTTAATATGGTGTCATCTATTAGTGGATGAGTCGCACGTGCAATAAAAACACTCTCACAGTATTAGATCATTAAACCCGAAGCAAAGGAGCAAACACTTGCCTTTCTTTTACTGACCATCCCCAGAAGCATCATATATAACATCTCTTTGCATAGGCAGACTACAGGGTGCTCACTGATAACTAATGTGTGCTCAAACACAAACCAACAGGGAGAGCTAACTAGACTCAGTAGCTGATGGAAGCCCTAGAGGTTTGATGATGCTCCCTTGTCAGGGATTTAGGTCCAGGCCTGTACAAGTGCAGTCAGAAGAAAAGAGCTGCCTGGTCTCCAGTCCCTGGGGTCTTTGGGAAGCCAGGAAAATGAATGGCTATCGTGCATAAGAAATTTGTGCAAGAAATAAAAGTAGAGCATCAGTATGTAGAGCCCATTGAGAATGGTCCAAAGGTTTACAACAGTGGTTTTTGTCTTTTTTTGATATAATGTGAGTCAAAATCCACTTATATTATTTATTATTTAATTGTACTCTTTTGGGCAATTATTATTATTATTATTATTATTTTGTTGTTGTTAGCAAAACTTCAGAAAGTTAAATTGAAAGAAATAATGGGAGTTCCTGATGTTGGAGTCAAGATGGCGGAGAAGTAGGAGGCTGAGACGACATCAGCCAGCAGGAGATCAGCTAGATAGCCTATCAAACCATTCCGAACACCTACAAACCAACAGGAGATCGAAGAGAAGAAAAACAACAATTCTAGAAACAGAAAATCGACCACTTTCTGAAAGGTAGGACCAGCGGAGAAGTGAATCCAACGCGACGGGAAGATAGACCCCAGGGGGAGGGGCCAGCTCCCGGCAAGCGGCGGAGCACAAAATCAGGACTTTTAAAAGTCTGCTCCACGGAGGGACATCGCTCCAGAGGCTAAACTGGGGTGAAGACCTCACGGGGACAACGTGGACTCAGGTCCCGCGGGGTCAGAGAAGGATGGGGGTGTCTGAGTGTCGCAGAGCTCACAGGTATTAGAGCGGGGAACCCAGCTGCGGAGACAGAGCCGAGGTTTCCTAGTGGTCTGTGACACGGACCGGTACTCTGTGCGAGGGGTCCCCACAAGATCCGGGGAGACTCCGACCCGGGAGAGCTCAGGGATCTACAGGGTTCGGAGACTCCAGGTGGGACTCTGCCAGAGACAGAGACACTTGGTCACAGGCTGGGTGAGCTCGGAGCGCTCCCAGAAGCCAATGAGACGGGACTGATGACGCACGATTTTCTCTGAGCGCGGTCTGCAGGCACGCGCGGTCTGCGGGCAGGCGCGCGCGGTCTCAGGCGCAAACGTGGGCTAGGGAGACCGGAGGGATTAAACGCTTTTCTCTGAAGGCGCACTGAAGACTGGGGCCCCTAGCTCTCGGCTCCTCTGAACCAGAGATTGGGAGGCTGCCATTGTCATTCCCGTCCTCCAGAACTCTACAGAAAGCATTCAGGGGAAAAAAAAGCTCCTGAAAGCGAACCTGAGAGGATTACTTAGCCCAGCCCCTGGTAAGGGCGGTGCAACTCCGCCTGGGGCAAAGACACCTGAGAATCACTACAACAGGCCCCTCCCCCAGAAGATCAAAGAAATACAGCCAAGACCAAGTTCACTTAACAAGGAGAACAGCGGATTCTTATCTGGACAAAATGACAAGGCGGAAAAACTCACCACAAAAAAAAGAGCAGGAGACAGGACCAAAGGCTAGGGACCTAATCAATACAGACATTGGTAATATGTTAGATCTGGAATTCAGGATGACGATTCTCAAGGTCCTAGCCGGGCTCGAAAAAGGCATGGAAGATATTAGAGAAACCCTGTCAGGAGAAATAAAAACCCTTTCTGGAGAAATGAAAGAACTAAAGTCTAATCAAGTTGAAATAAAAAAAAGCTATTAATGAGGTGCAATCAAAAATGGAGGCTCTTACTGCTAGGATAAATGAGGCAGAAGACAGAATTAGTGATATAGAAGACCAAATGGCAGGGAATAATGAAGCAGACCAAAAGAGAGACAATCAACTACTGGACCACGAGGGGAGAATTCGAGAGATAAGTGATGCCATAAGACGAAACAACATTAGAATAATTGGGATTCCAGAAGAAGAAGAAAGAGAAATAGGAGCAGAAGGTATACTGGAGAGGATTATTGTAGAGAATTTCCCTAATATAGCAAGGGGAACAAGCATCAAAATCCAGGAGGCGCAGAGAACACCTCTCAAAATCAGTAGGAACCGACCCATACCCCACCATCTAACAGTAAAATTTACAAGTCTTAGCGACAAAGAGAAAATCCTGAAAGCAGCACGGGACAAGAAGTCTGTAACGTACAATGGTAAAAATATTAGATTGGCAGGAGACTTATCCACAGAGACCTGGCAGGCCAGAAAGAACTGGCATGATATATTCAGAGCACTAAACGAGAAAAACATGCAGCCAAGAATACTTTATCCAGCTAGGTTATCATTGAAAATAGAAGGAGAGAT
>ML099919.1:76997-88998 GCA_003697995.1 Taxidea taxus jeffersonii | reverse complement strand
AGAGAGAGAGAGGTGGTGTGGGGTGGGGGGGCTGGCAGGAAGCAGGCTCCTTGCTGAGGCAGGGCTACATCCCAGGACTCTGGGATCACAACCTGAGCTGCAGGCAGAGGCTTTAACCCACTGAGCCACCCAGGCGCCCCGCTGCTAGGACTTCTAATACTATATTGAACAAGAGTGGTGAGAGTGGACATCCTTGTGTTCCTGATCTCAAAGGAAAGGCTGTCAGCTTTTCCCCATTGAGGATGATATTCGCTGTGGGTTTTTCATAGATAGATTTTATAAAGTTGAGGAATGTTCCCTCTATCCCTATACTTTGAATTGTTTTAATCAGGAACGGATGCTGTATCTTGTCAGTAGCTTTTTCTGCATCAATTAAGAGGACCATGTAGTTTTTCTCTCTTTTCTTATTCATTTGTTCTATCACATTGATTGATTTGTGAATGTTGAACCACCCCTGCATCCCATGGATAAATCCCACCTGGTCATGATGGATAATCTTTTTAATGTACTGTTGGATCCTATTAGCTAGGATCTTATTGAGAGTCTTAGCATCCATATTCATCAGGGATATTGGTCTGAAAGGTTTTATTTATTTATTTGACAGAGAAAGATACACCAAGAGAGGGAACACAAGCAGGGGGAGTGGGAGAGGGAGAAGCAGGCTTTCCGCAGAGGAGAGAGCCTGATGCTGGGCTCCATCCCGGGACCCTGGGATTAGGACCTGAGCCGAAGGCATTTGCCCAATGACTGAGCCACCCAGGTGCCCCTGCCTTATACTTTTTATATAATTTCCTGCTTGATGATTTTATATATTTATCATCCTTATCTCCATGGCACTTGTGAAGTGGAGATGAAGTCAACCCATTTGTGGACAGGGATGGTGGCAGAGCCTCCTGTGGGCTGAGGATGTTTTCCCAAAGCATCACTTACCATAACATCTCTGGACACGAATACAGATTTTTAATATTCATTCATGTTCAGTTGCTTGTTACGTTTGGCCCACCTATCCTACCTTTAGAGATTTTCAGTCACAGAAAGATCAATGTTTCCACTCCTCTTTATGCCATCTCAAAAATCTGACCAATGTATCCTACAGCCAAATAAATGAGCTAATTGTAAGTTGTGTGTATTTTCTAAGAAGATACTTGCATAAGGGGAAACACTGGGATGAAACAGGAAGTTCAGGGCTACCTCAGTTCTCTGCTATCTCATTTCTTTTGGGCTTTGTCCACAAAGGCCTTAGTAATCACATCTGTGATTACCTGATTCTCTCTTCCTTTGGCTATACTTGGTCTAGGCTATAAAATCCAATTCTCTCTCTCAGGGATTCTGAATTTGAGCTGAGGGACATAGGGACTGGTTTTGGGAATCAAGCCTTGTTGATGGCAGGGCCCTAGGTTTAAGATCCAAAAATGTTTGTATCTGTGATTCCCCAAGCTACCTTGGTTCACACTTATGGAAGCCTGGTTGTTCATCTCCTTCTTGGATTCTGTGAAATGCATGAGCAGCCACCTTATACATTTATTTTTTTCTTCAGTGGTTTTTAGTAGGGTTCTTTCTATTATTGGCAAATGAAAAACAACATAAATAATAAACACAGTATACAGATTATAAAAAGTAGGAAAATGACAATCTGTGAAAGATTAGGATGGAATATAATAATATGGTGGTTTGGGGGATCAGCTATAACCTTAAAATGAAAGTTAAGTATGCCCTTGACTGTAAAAGAAATACAGGTGTGTGTATTCTCTGTTTTCTACAGATTTCATCTTCTGTACATAGATCCAGTCAGTAGTTTGGAAGTATGGATGCTGTCTACGCTACTTGACCAAAGTTCTTGGGTTGATGTCTTTGACTACAGTCTGGCTTCAAGACTGTGTCCACAGCATTTGTGGAAGAGAAGCAGAGCTTTAATGTTGGTTTAGACATACTCACTCATAACCATTTCTGGTTTACTCTGGCCTGTCTGACCTCTGAGAAACATTGTCCCAGTTTAGGGCTCTTCACTTGCTGAACCAAAGAGG
This sequence comes from Taxidea taxus jeffersonii, assembly GCA_003697995.1. Classification (NCBI taxonomy): domain Eukaryota; kingdom Metazoa; phylum Chordata; class Mammalia; order Carnivora; family Mustelidae; genus Taxidea; species Taxidea taxus. The sequence goes on along the minus strand of ML099919.1, from coordinate 86,974 downwards.
AAGCTGTGGGTTCCCATTGAGTCATTGGATTGTTGCTTTATTTTCCATCCTGTTTGTCTATGTTGGTTTCCTCACCATTGTTGTTGGTGTATATCTTTCCTTTCTCTGCCTCTTGCACAAACTCCTTTTTCTTCCTTAGCATAGTCCAGTCTTCCCTCCATACTAAACATGTTCTTATTTCTTGTTAGTCTTTTTAAAAAAATTGTGTCAGCTTATATTTATTCTGTTAGTGGCTTTTTATCTGATAAAATGTCTTTCTTTTCTTAGAGGACGATAACCTAGTGGTTAACCATATGGGCTGGAGTGCCATATTACCTAGATCTGAATTCCAATTCTAGCATACTCTATGCAGGAGCTCAGGCAAATTTTTAACTTTTCAGAGACTTGGATATGTTATTTATAAAGGGGGAAATCAAGTACTTACTTGATTGGATGGAGAGTAAGCAAGTTAATTATTATTTTAAAACAAAGAATGAAAGAAATTTCTTATAAAATACTGAGTCTCTGTCACATTTGAAAGGGACCCTGTTTCATCTAATTAGTGAGTCATTTACTAACCATGCAACCTTGTATTTTCTCTAAATCTCCCAGCATTTGTGAGATGTGGTGGGACACACAGCTCCTACTCATCTTCTAAGTCATTCCTTCCTCCAGATACCTGCTTTTCTTCCTGAGCAGCCCTACTCCAGCTCCAGACTGGGTTATGTGCTCACATTTTTCTTCATTATTATCCACTAATTCTTTCTGGGTAGTATTCGTTAAATATACAAGCATTTGTTGAAACTATTCTTTTCCCTAATACAGTGTTTGCATTAGGAAGATGAGTAAGTTGGACCTATTTTGCCCATGGCCTTTTCCCCAATGCCTAGAAAAGTCCCCGGTACATAATAGGTACACTGTGGAATTAGTAAAAGACAATGTTCCCTGTTGTATTCCCACAAACTACAAAGTGCTTAGCACATAGTAGATACTTTCCAAATATTTGCAACCAATTAACGGATTTGTTTTTATTTCCATCACCTTCCTGGCCTTGGTTTCTTCATCAGGAATTGCCCTGTTATGTTTATTTCCTATATATCTTTTCCAGCTTCCATCATCGGGATGAGTCCAAACACTTTGAAGGCAAAGACCTACTTCTTTGCTAAGTTTTGATGCAAGATTTGAAGTTGAAATGTCTCTTTCACTCTAGAGCAATAATTCATCTGTGAGATACTGTGGGACAGTGTGACAAAAGCCATAAAAGTGAAAATGGCAAACACCAAAACCTGTAGTGTGGAGGGGATTGAACAACCCAAAAGAATATACAACTCAGAATTTTCTCAACGAATGGGCTTTGCAATAATGCACTGTGAAGTTTTGAATAGTAGATTATTCTGGATCCCTCACTCTGACAAACCTCTCAGGCTCGCATTCCATATACTCCTCTCCATTTCTGAGCCTGGCTGCCACACATTGGTTTGCTTATTTGGAATGGTTGTCTGACCAACATCGTAATGATTTTAGTAGCCTGGTTTGATTTTCTTATCACTTTAAAAAAAAGATGATTTTTAAAATTTATTTATTTATTTATTTATTTATTTATTTATTTATTTATTTAGAGTGCAAGCAGCGGGAGTGGCAGAGGGAAAGGAAGAGAGAAAATCCCAAGTAGACTCTCCGGTAAGTGCAGAGCCAGTTATGGGGCTCAATCTCAGGACCCTGTGATCATCACCTCAGCTGAAACCAAGAGTTGGACACAACTGACTGAGCCACCCAGGTGCCCCTTCATATCACTTTTTAAAGGATGTTTGCCCTTTTTTTTGTTCTTGTTTTTACTTCAAAGAAATAATATTTTTTTATCATGTAGGTGTTTATTGCTATGAACTTCCCTATTAAAACTGCTTTTGTTGCATCCCATAAGTTTTTGTATGTTGTATTTCTTTTTTTGTATTTCCATTTTCATTTGTTTTAAGACATATTTTTATTTCCAGTTTGATTTCTATTTTTTAATTTCTTTTTGACCCATTGGTTAAAACATTATTTTATGGTATGTAAAGTATGCCATAATCAAATAATAATAATGATTTCTTTAAATGAAATGGACTACACTCCCCAGTCAAAAGATACAGAGTGACTCAATAAATAGTATGTATGCGCACAGGGGCATGTTGTTTAACCTCATATATTTGTGAATTTTCCAGGTTTTTTCTTGCAATTAATTTCTAGATTCATACCACTATGGTCAGAAAATATGCTTAATATGATTTCAATCTACTTAAATTTAGTAAGACTTGTGTTGTAGCCTGACATGTGACCTCTCCCAGAGAATGTTCCATGTACACTTGGGAAGAATGTGTATGTATCATGCTGCTCTTAGATGGAGTTTTGTACATGTGTGTTAGGTCCATGTGCCACTTAAGTCCAGTCTTTCCTAAGTGATCTTCTGTCTGGGTGATCAGTCTGCTGTGAAAAGTGGGGCATTGGAGTCTCCTACTATTATTGTATTGCTGTCTATTTCTCCCTCCAGGTCTGTTGATATTTGCCTTATATATTTAGGTGATCCTATGTTGGTTGCATAAATATTTACAAATACTGTATCCTCTTGTTGAATTGACCCTTTTATCACTTTGACTTTGTTGTCTCTTATTTTAGACTTTGTCATAAATTCTATTTTGCGCAAGTATAGCTACAACCTGCTCTCTTTCCATTTCCATTTGCATGAAATGTCTTTTTTTTAAAAAAATATTTTATTTATTTGACAGACAGAGATCACAAGTAGGCAGAGAGGCAGGCAGAGAGAGAGGGGGAATCAGGCTCCCTGCTGAGCAGAGAGCCCGATGCAGGGCTCGATCCCAGGACCCTGGGATCATGACCTGAGTTGAAGGCAGAGGCTTTAACCCACTGAGTCACCCAGGCGCCCCTGAATGAAATATCTTTTTCCATCTCTTTACTTTCCGACTGTGAGTGTCCTTAAATATGGAGTCTCCTAGAGGAAGCATGTAATTTTGTTTTATCCATTCACCCGCTCTATGTCTTTTGGTTGGATAATTTAGTCTATTCCATTTAAAGTTGTTATTGTTGTTATTATTATTTTTTTAAGATTTTTTTTTATTTATTTGACAGAGGGAGAAAGAACACAAGTAGGCAGAGGGAGGGGGGAAGCAGGCTCCCCACTGAGCAGGGAGCCCGATGCGGAACTTGATCCCAGGACCCTAGGATCGTGACCTGAGCCGAAGGCAGTTGCTTAACCAACTGAGCCACCCAGGTGCCCCTTGTTGTTATTATTAAGACGATCTTATTGTGGTATGCTTTATATACCAGGCTTTAAGTATATAATTCAATGATATTTAGTGAATTTATGGAGTTATAAAATCATGTCCACAATATAGATATAGAACTTTTCCATCACTCCAAAAGATGCCTTGTGCCTATTTACAGTCACTCCCCATTCCCACTCCTGATCCCAGGCAAACACTGATTTCCTCACTACCTCTATGGATTTGCCTTTTGTGAATATTTCATTTTGAAAAATTAGTAATATGTGTTCTTTTGTGTCTGACTTCTTTCTCTTAGCATAATGTTTCTGAGGTTCATTGAGGTTGTTGATATGTCAGTATTTTTTACCTTTTTTTCATAAATAATATTGCATTTATAAATCTGGCACATTTTATTTATTTGTTCATGAGTTGATAGCCATTCAGGTGTAGAGTAAATTTTTTTTCTTAAGAGACTTCTTGAGATACAGTTTTAATACCATATAATTCAGTCATTTAAGTACACAGATCAGTGTCTTTTTTGCATATTCACAGATTTTTAAAAAAAATATTTTATTTATTTATTTACAGACAGAGATCACAAGTAGGCAGAGAAGCAGGCAGGTGGGGGGAGCAGGCTCCCTGTTGAGCAGAGAGCCCGATGCGGGGCTCCATCCCAGGACCTTGGGATCACGACCTGAGCCGAAGGCAGAGGCTTCAACCCATTGAGCCACCCAGGTGCCCCTGCATATTCACAGATTTATGCAGCTTTCATCACAATCAATTTTAGAACATATCATTACCCAAAAAAACACTTCACACCATTTAATCATTACTCCAAAATCTATACCACCACCCCCTGCCCTAGGCAACCACTAATTTACTGTCTGTATTTATGAATTTGCCTATCCTGGACACTTTGTATAAATGGAATCACACAATATGTGGTCTGTCATGACTGAATCCTTTAACTTAGCATAATTTTTTTTATTATGTTATGTTAGTCATCATATAGTACATTATTAGGTTTTGATGTAGGGTTCCATGATTCATTGTTTGTGTGTAACACCCAGTGCTCCATGCAATATGTGCCCTCCTTAATAGCCATCATTAGGCTAATCCATCCCCCCATCCCCCTCCCCTCTAAAACCCTCAGTTTGTTTCCCGGAGTCCATAGTATCTCATGGATTGTCTCCTCCTCTGATTTCCTCCCCTTCAGTTTTCCCTTCCTTCTGCTAGTGTCCTCTATGCTATTCCTCATGGTCCACAAATAAGTTAAACCATATGATAATTGAATTTCTCTGCTTGACTATTTCACTTAGCATAATCTCCTCCAGTTCCATCCATGTTGATGCAAAAGTTGGGTATTCATCCTTTCTCATGGCTAAGTAATATTCCATTGTATGTATGAACCACATCTTCTTTATCCTTCATCTGTTGAAGGGTACCTCTGCTCTTTCCAAGTTCAGTTATTGTGGACATTGCTACTATGAATATCGGGGTGCATGTGGTCCTTCTTTTCACTACATCTGTACTTTTGGGGTATACCCAGTAGTGCAATTGCTGGATTATAGGGTAGCTCTACTTTTAATTTTTTGAGGAACCTCCACCCTGTTTTTCAAAGTGGCTGCACCAACTTGCATTCCCACCAACAGTGTAAGAGGGTTTCCCTTTCTCCACATCCTCTCCAACATTTATTGTTTCTTGCCTTGCCAATTTTTGTCATTCTAACTGGTGTAAGGTGGTATCTCAATGTGGTCTTGATTTGAATTTCCCTGGTGGCTAATAATGATGAACATTTTTTCATGTGTCTGTTAACCATTTGTATTTCTTCTTTGGAGAAATGTCTGTTCATGTCTTCTGCCCATTTTTTGACTTGATTATTTGTTTTTTGGATGTTGAGTTTGAGAAGTTCTTTATAGATCTTGGATATCAGCCCTTTATCTATAGTGTCATTTGCAAATATCTTCTCCCATTTCCTGGGTTGTCTCTTCGTTTTGTTGACTGTTTCCTTTGCTATGCTGAAGCTTTTTATCTTGATGAAGTCCCAAAAGTTCATTTTTGCTTTTGCTTCCCTTGCCTTTGGAGACGTGTCTTGAAAGAAGTTGCTGTGGCTGATGTGGAAAAGGTTACTGCCTATATTTTCCCCTAGGATTTTTGATGGATTCCTGATTCACATTGAGGTCTTTTATCCATTTAGAGTTTATCTTTGTGTATGATGTAAGAGAATGGTTGAGTTTCATTTTTCTGTATATAGCTGTCCAATTTTCCCAGCACCTTTTATTGAAGAGACTGTCTTTTTTCCATTGGATATTTTTTCCTGCTTTGTTGAAGATTATTTGACCATCGAGTTGAGGGTCTATATCTGGGCTCTCTGTTCTGTTCCATTGATCTATGTGTCTGTTTTTGTGCCAGTACCATGCTGTCTTGGCGATTACAGGTTTGTAATACAGCCTGAAATCAGGCAACGTGATGCTCCCAGCTTTGTTTCTTTTATTCAACATTTCCTTGGTGATTCGGGGTCTTTTCTGGTTCCACACAAATTTTAGGATTGTTTGTTTCAGCTCTTTGAAAAATGCTATTTGTATTTTGATCAGGATGGCATTGAATGTACAGATGGCTCTGGGCAGCATAGACATTTTTAACAATGTTTATTCTTCTGATCCATGAATATGGAATGCTTTTCTATCTTTTTGTGTCTTCCTCAGCTTCTTTCATAAGTGTTCTGTAGTTCCTCGAGTACAGATCCTTTACCTCTTTGGTTAGGTTTATTCCAAGGTATCTTAGGGTTTTTAGCGCTACTATAAACAGAATCAATTCCCTAATTTCTTTTTCTACAATTACATTGTTAGTGTATAGGATAGCAACTGATTTCTGCACATTGATTTTATATCCTGCCACATTACTGAATTACTGTATGAGTTCTAGTAATTTGGGGGTGGAGTCTTTTGGATTTTCCACATAAAGTATCATGTCATCTGTGAAGAGAGAGAGTTTGACTTCTTCTTTGCCAATTTGAATAAATTTCTTTTTGTTGTCTGATTGCTGTTGCTAGGACTTCTAGTACTATGTTGAACAACAGTGGCAAGAGTGGGCATCCTTGTCATGTTCCTGATCTTAAGGGAAAGGCTCTCAGCTTTTCCCCACTGAGAATGACATTCGCTGCGGACTTTTCATAGATGGTTTGTATGAAATTGAGGAATGTTCTCTTTATCCCTACACCCTGAAGAGTTTTAATCAGGAAAGGATGCTGTATTTTGTCAAATGCTTTTTCTGCATCAATTGAGAGAAACATATGGTTCTTCTCTCTCCTCTTATTAATGTGATCTATTACATTGATTGATTTGTGAATGTTGAACCACCCTTGCACCCCAAGGATAAATCCAACCTGGTTGTGATGGATAATCCTTTTAATGTACTGTTGGATCCTAATGTACTGTTGGATCCTATTGTTTAGAATTTTGGCATCCATATTCTTCAGAGATACCGGCCCAAAATTCTCCTTTTTGATGGGGTCTTTGCCTGGTTTGGGGACCAAGGTAATTCTGGTCTTACAAGGTAATTCTGGTCTTACAGAAGGAAGTTTTCCTTCTGTTTCTATTTTTTGAAACATCTTCAGAAGACTAGATGTTATTTCTTCTTTGAATGTTTGGTAGAGTTACCCAGGGAATACATCAGGTCCTGGACTCTTGCTTTTGGGGAGGTTTTTGATCATTGCTTCAATATGATTACTGGTTATTGGTTGTCCTGTTTCAGTCTTGGTAGTTTATAGGTTTCCAGGAATGCATCTGTTTCTTCCAGGTTGTTTAATTTATTGGCATATAGTTGTTGATAATTTCTGATAATTTTTCTATTTCCTTGGTATTAGTCATGACCTCTCCCCTTTCATTCATAATTTTATTAATTTGGGTCCTTTCTCTTTTCTTTCAGATAAGTCTGGCCAGTTTATCGATCTTACTAATTCTTCCAAAGAACCAGCTTCTAGTTTCATTGATCTGCTCTACTGTATTTCTGGCTTCTGATTAATTGATCTCTTCTCTAATCTTAATTATTTCTCTACTTATGTGTGGCTTGCACTTCCTTTGTTGTTGTTGTTGTTGTTCGAGTTTTTTAAAGTGTAAAGTTAGTTGGTGAATTCAGGATTTTTCTGTTTTTTTTTGTTTGTTTGTTTGTTTTTGTTTTTTTGAGTGAGGCTTGGATGACTATGTATTTCCCCTTTAGGACCAGCTTTGCGGTCTCCTTTAGGACTGCCTTTGCAGTATCCCATAGGTATTGGACCAATGTGTTTTTGTTTTCATTGGCTCCCATGGATTGTTTAAGTTCTTCTTTGATATCCTGGTTGACCCAAGGATTCTTTTTTTTTTTCTTTAAGCTTTTTTATTTAAACATATAATGTAACCCCACCACCCTCTCCCAACCCCTCTCAGTGTGTTTTAGGACATTAAGAGTCTCTTTTGGTTTGGCTTCCTCCCGATCCCATCTTGTTTCATTTTTTCTTTTCCTACCACATTAACCCCCACCCCCGTTGCATCTCCACTTCCTCATATCAGGGAGATCATGTGGTAGTTGTCTTTCTCCAGTTGACTTATTTCGCTAAGCATAATACGCTCTAGTTCCATCCATGTCGTCGCAAATGGTAAGATTTCATTTCTTTTGATGGCTGCATAGTATTCCATCGTATATACATACCACATCTTCTTTATCCATTCATCTGTTGATGGACATCTAGGTTCTTTCCATAACTTGGCTATTGTGGACATTGCTGCTATAAACATTCGGGTACACGTGCCCCTTTGGATCACTACGTTTGTATCTTTAGGATAAATACCCAGTAGTGCAATCGCTGGGTCATAAGGTAGCTCTATTTTCAATTTTTTGAGGAACCTCCATGCTGTTTTCCAGAGTGGTTGCACCAGCTTGCATTCCCACCAACAGTGTAGGAGGGTTCCCCTTTCACCACATCCTCGCCAGCATCTGTCATTTCCTGACTTGTTCATTTTAGCCATTCTGACTGGTGTGAGGTGGTATCTCATTGTGGTTTTGATTTGTATTTCCCTGATGCCCAGTGATGTGGAGCACTTTTTCATGTGTCTGTTGGCCATCTGGATGTCTTCTTTGCAGAAATGTCTGTTCATGTCCTCTGCCCATTTCTTGATTGGATTATTTGTTCTTTGGATGTTGAGTTTGCTAAGCTCTTTATAGATTTTGGATACTAGCCCTTTATCTGATATGTCGTTTGCAAATATCTTCTCCCACTCTGTCAGTTGTCTTTTGGTTTTGTTGACTGATTCCTTTGCTGTGCAAAAGCTTTTGATCTTGATGAAGTCCCAGTAGTTCATTTTTGCCCTTGCTTCCCTTGCCTTTGGCGTTGTTCCTAGGAAGAAGTTGCTGCGGCTGAGGTCGAAGAGGTTGCTGCCTGTGTTCTCCTCAAGGATTTTGATGGATTCCTTTCTCACGTTGAGGTCCTTCATCCATTTTGAGTCTATTTTCGTGTGTGGTGTAAGGAAATGGTCCAATTTCATTTTTCTGCATGCAGCTGTCCAATATTCCCAACACCATTGGTTGAAGAGGCTGTCTTTTTTCCATTGTATATTCTTTCCTGCTTTGCTGAAGATTAGTTGACCATAGAGTTGAGGGTCTATTTCTGGGCTCTTTATTCTGTTCCATTGATCTATGTGTCTGTTTTTGTGCCAGTACCATACTGTCTTGATGATGACAGCTTTGTAGTAGAGCTTGAAGTCGGGAATTGTGATGCCACCAACTTTGGCTTTCTTTTTCAATATTCCTTTGGCTATTCGAGGTCTTTTCTGGTTCCATATAAATTTTAGGATTATTTGTTCCATTTCTTTGAAAAAATTGGATGGGATTTTGATAGGCATTGCATTAAATGTGTAGATAGCTTTAGGTAGCATAGACATTTTCACAATATTTGTTCTTCCAATCCATGAGCATGGCACATTTTTCCATTTCTTTGTGTCTTCCTCAATTTCTTTCATGAGTACTTTATAGTTTTCTGAGTATATAGATTCTTCACCTCTTTGGTGAGGTTTATTCCTAGGTATCTTATGGTTTTGGGTGTAATTGTAAATGGGATTGACTCCTTAATTTCTCTTTCTTCTGTCTTGTTGTTGGTGTAAAGAAATGCAACTGATTTCTGTGCGTTGATTTTATATCCTGACACTTTACTGAATTCCTGTACAAGCTCTAGCAGTTTTGGGAGTGGAGCCTTTTGGGTTTTCCACATAGAGTATCATATCATCTGCAAAGAGCGATAGTTTGACTTCTTCTTTGCCGATTTGGATGCCTTTAATTTCTTTTTGTTGTCTGATTGCTGAGGCTAGGACTTCTAGTACTATGTTGAATAGCAGTGGTGATAGCGGACATCCCTGCCGTGTTCCTGATCTTGACGGAAAAGCTCTCAGTTTTTCTCCATTGAGAATGATACTTGCCGTGGGTTTTTCATAGATGGCTTTGATAATATTGAGGTATGTGCCTTCTATCCCTACACTTTGAAGAGTTTTGATTAGGAAGGGATGTTGCACTTTATCAAATGCTTTTTCAGCATCTATTGAGAGTATCATATGGTTCTTGTTCTTTCTTTTGTTAATGTATTGTATCACATTGATTGATTTGCAGATGTTGAACCAACCCTGCTGCCCTGGAATAAATCCCACTTGGTCGTGGTGAATAATCCTTTTAATGTACTGTTGGATCCTATTGGCTAGTATTTTGGTGAGAATTTTC
>ML099919.1:20389-71997 GCA_003697995.1 Taxidea taxus jeffersonii | reverse complement strand
CTGGAAGCTTTTAATCTCTCCTTCTATTTTCAATGATAACCTAGCTGGATAAAGTATTCTTGGCTGCATGTTTTTCTCGTTTAGTGCTCTGAATATATCATGCCAGTTCTTTCAGGCCTGCCAGGTCTCTGTGGATAAGTCCGCTGCCAATCTAATATTTTTACCATTGTACGTTACAGACTTCTTGTCCCGTGCCGCTTTCAGGATTTTCTCTTTGTCGCTAAGACTTGTAAATTTTACTATTAGATGGCGGGGTGTGGGTCGGTTCCTACCGATTTTGAGAGGTGTTCTCTGCGCCTCCTGGATTTTGATGCTTGTTCCCCTTGCTATATTAGGGAAATTCTCTACAATAATCCTCTCCAGTATACCTTCTGCTCCTATTTCTCTTTCTTCTTCTTCTGGAATCCCAATTATTCTAATGTTGTTTCGTCTTATGGCATCACTTATCTCTCGAATTCTCCCCTCGTGGTCCAGTAGTTGTTTGTCTCTCTTTTGGTCAGCTTCTTTATTCTCTGTCATTTGGTCTTCTATATCACTAATTCTGTCTTCTGCCTCATTTATCCTAGCAGTAAGAGCCTCCATTTTTGATTGCACCTCATTAATAGCTTTTTTTATTTCAACATGATAAGAGTTTAGTTCTTTTATTTCTCCAGAAAGGGTTTTTATTTCTCCGGACAGGGTTTCTCTAATATCTTCCATGCCTTTTTCGAGCCCGGCTAGAACCTTGAGAATCGTCATCCTGAATTCCAGATCTGACATATTACCAATGTCTGTATTGATTAGGTCCCTAGCCTTCGGTCCTGCCTCCTGTTCTTTTTTTTGTGGTGAGTTTTTCCGCCTTGTCATTTTTTCCGAGAAGAATCCGCTGTTCTCCCTGTTAAGTGAACTTGTTCTTGGCTGTATTTCTTTGATCTTCTGGGGGAGGGGCCTGTTGTAGTGATTCTCAGGTCTCTTTGCCCCAGGCGGAGTTGCACGGCCCTTACCAGGGGCCGGGCTAAGTAATCCTCTCAGGTTTGCTTTCAGGAGCTTTTGTTCCCTGAACGCTTTCCATAGAGTTCCAGAGGACGGGAATGAAAATGGTGGCCTCCCAATCTCCGGCTTGGAGGAGCCGAGAGCTCAGGGCCCCAGTCTTCAGTGCGCCTTCAGAGAAAAGCGCTTAATCAATCCCATCTCCCCAGCCTCCAGCCGCGCTTGGAGAAAATTGTGCATAATCAGTCCCGTCTACTGGCTTCTGGCTATGCTCCGAGGTCACCCAGCCTGTGACCACGCATCTCTGTCTCTGGCAGAGTCCCACCTGGCATCTCCGAACCCCGTAGATCCCTGAGCTCTCCCAGGTCTGAATCTCCCCGGATCTTGTGGGGACCCCTCGCACAGAGCACCGGCCCGTGTCACAGACCACGGCTCTAGGAAACCCCAAGTTGTGAGCTCACTCCTCAGCTCTGTCTCCGCAGCCGGCTTCCCTGCTCTAATACCTGTGAGCTCTGTGACACTCAGACACCCCCGATCCTTCTGTGACCCCGCGGGACCTGAGTCCACGTTGTCCCTGTGAGGTCTTCACCCCAGTTTATCCTCTGGAGCGATGTCCCTCCGTCGTGCAGACTTTTAAAAGTCCTGATTTTGTGCTCCGTTGTTCCACCACTTGCCGGGAGCTGGCCCCTCCCCCCGGGGTCTATCTTCCCATCGCGCTGGATTCACTTCTCCGCTGGTCCTACCTTTTAGAAAGTGGTCGATTTTCTGTTTCTAGAATTGTTGTTCTTCTTTTCGATCTCCTGTTGGATTCGTAGGTGTTCGGAATGGTTTGATAGGGTATCTAGCTGATCTCCTCCTGCCTGATGTCATCTCAGCTTGCTACTTCTCCGCCATCTTGACTCCCGACCCAAGGATTCTTAAGCAGGATGGTTTTTAGCTTCCAAGTGTTTGAATTTCTCCCAGTTTTTTTTTTTTTCTTTGTGATTGAGTTCCAGTCTCAAAGCATTGTGGTCTGAGAATATGCTGGGTAGAATCTCAATCTTTTAGTATCAGTTGAGACCTTATTTGTGACCCAATATGTGGTCTATTCTAGAGAAAGTTCCATGTGCGCTCAAGAAGACTGCGTTTTCTGCTGTTTTCGGGTGTAATTTTCTGTAAATATGTATGAGGTCCATCTGGTCCAGTGTGTCATTCAAAAATCTTGTTTCTTTGTTGACTTCTGCTTGGATGATCTGTCTATCACTGAGAGTGGAGTGTTGAGATCTACTATTAATGGGTTATTATCAATATGTCTCTTTATTTTGGTTAACAGTTGGCTTATGCATTTGGCTGCTTCCATGTTGGGGGCTTAGATACTTACAATTGTTAGATCCTCTTGTTGGATAGAGCCTTTAAGAATTATATAGTGTCCTTCTGTGTTTTTAACTATAGTCTTTAGCTTAAAGTCTAATTTGTCTGATATGAGAATTGCTACTCCAGCAATTTTTAAGGCCTGTTGGCATGAAAGATGGTTCCCCATCTCTTCATTTTTGGTCTGGATGTATCTTTAGGTTCAAAATGAGTCTCTTTTAGACAGCATATGGGTGGGTCCTGTCTTTTTATCCAATCTGCAACCCTATGTTGTTTCATGGGAGCACTTAGGCCATTCATCTTGAGAGTGATTATTGAAAGATATGATTTTATTGTCATCATATTGCCTGTGAAGTCCTTGTTTCTATAGATTGTATCTGTAAATTTCTGTTCTATATCACTCTTGGGGTCTTTCTCCTTTTATAGAACTTCCCCTTAATATTTATTACAGTGCCAGCTTAGTGGTCACATATCTTTTCAGTTTCTGCCAGTCCTGGAAGCTCTTATCTCTCCATCCATTCCGAATGACAGCCTTGCTGGATAAAGTATTCTTGGCTACATGTTATTCTCATTTAGTACGATGAATACGTCTTGCCAGCCCTTTCTGGCTTGCCAGGTCTCTGTGGACAGGTCTTACGTTATTTTGATGTTCTTGCCTCTGTATATAAGGAATCTCTTCCCCCTAACTGCTCTTAAGATAGTTTCCTTAGTTCTAAGATTTGCAAGTTTTACTATTATATGCCAGGTCATTGGTCTGTTCTCCTTGATCTTGGGAGGGGTCCTCTCTGCCTTTGTGATGGGAATGCTTGTTTCATTCCCCAGATTGGGGAGGTTCTGCTATGATTTGCTCAAGTATATCTTTTAGTTTCTTCCCTCTCTCCATCCACTCAGTGATCCCAATAATCCTGACATTGGAACATTTCATGGCATTGTTTATTTCTCTAATTCTGTTCTCATGGATTTTAAGATGCTTGTTCAGGGTTCCTCCTGTTCCTTCCTATCAGTTTGTCTTCTAGATCACTAATTCATTCTTCTGCCTTGTTTGCCCTAGCTGCTAGAATATCTAGTTTACACAGCATCTCATTTATAGCATTTTAAAGTTAGCCTGATTAGCTCTCATTTCTGCCCTTAGAGAATCTATGTTCTTGCTTATGGTTTCTCCATCCTAAGTATTGTCTTCATAACTATTACTCTGAAGTCTATTTCTGACATCTTATATCCATTAGGTCTGTGGGAGAGGCCATTATCTCTGGTTCTTTCATTTGTTGGGAGTTCCTCCTCCTAGTCATTTCAGTTATGGTTGAGGGGATGTGCAGTCAAAAATATCAACCACAATCCAGGCAAGGAGCACCCTGGGAAAGTTCAGAGCGATTGGAAGCCACCACCAAAACAAAACAAAAACAAACAAGAAAACCCAGCCAAAATGAAACCCAAGAATAAGATTTATAAAGTACAAAAACAAAAACAAACAAACAAATAATTACAAAAAAAAGGGGGGGTGAAGGCAAGGGACCTATAATCCCTCGATGTGGGTGAGGTAGGGTGTTTCAGTTCTTCCTAGGTGTATTTTGTTCTCTTTGTTAGAGAATACTACTTCCCAGCGATACAGGGAAATTAAAACTGGTATATATGTAAAGGTAGTATTGAATAGGGGAAAAAGGACTACATTGAAATTTTATCTGTATATACATAAAAAAAGAATAAGGTAAAAAAAGTGCATGTGTGGAAAAGTTCATGTTAAAAAGTTACCATGGAATACGTTGTATTAAACATCTAGTTGAAATGATAAATAGGTGAAGAAGACGAAGAAGACAAAGAAGACGAAGGAAAAGAAGGAGAAGGAGAAGAAGAAGAAGAAACATGAGAAAGAATTAAAAAAAAGAAGAGTTGTATCTAAGAAATACGCAGGCCCTGAGGCAACACCAGAAGCTTAATATATTATTTTCCCCTGGTTTGGGAGTTTTACAGTTTCATGGGGACTCTGTGGTTGTTGTCCTCTTGTTCTTCCAGCTTGTCTTCTGGGGGAGGGGCCTGACACATTGTTTTTCAGTCAGTCCTGCTTGGGTGGAATTGCCCTGCCCCCTCTCAAGGGACTGGACTCCATGGAAACTTTTTTTGGGCTTTTGTTCTCTGGTGGCTTTTAGCAGCTTTTTGGAGGGTCAGAGCATATGAAAATGTCCATATCTAGACCTCTGCCACAGAGGAGAGAAACCATAGTCCTCTCCTCTCTGAATCCTCCAGAACACACCGTCTCCCCTTCTGTAAGTGCCACTGAAAACTGTAGCTTCCCACAGGTGGTGTATGCCCCCAGCAATCCTCTCAGCAGTGGACTCCAGCCCCCAATTATCTCTGTGCCTCCAAAACCACAAGTGATCCCAGTCTGGGCAGGCCTGGGCTGTTGAAGGTGGCTGCCCTCCCCCCCCACCACCACCAATCTGCAGGCTCAGATTTGTGCCTGTAACCGTCTGATCCTAGTATTTGCCCCTTAAGCCCCTGTTTTCTGTTTGAGCCCTGTTATCAGTTCTTTCCTATCCTACCGCCACTGCTCTGCAAGCTATCCCTGGCCTCTAGCATAGGACACTTTTGCACTAGGGTATTATTTTCCAGTGGCTAGCTTCTGGTGGTCCACTCCCCCTCTGTTTATCCTCCAACATCTTTCCATGCAATCCCAACTCCATCCTTCATACCTCAGGACTGATGACCCTCTGCCCCCGTAGAGATCCAGTCATATAATTTACATCTCAGGCTGATTTTGTGGGTGTTCAGAATGGGTTGGTAGATGTTTAGCTAAATTCAGGGGACCAGTTGAAACAGAGACCGCACTCCTCCACCATCTTGCCAAGGACCAGCATAATGTTTTTGAGATTCATCCATACTGTAGCATATAGCAGTATCTCATTCCTTTTTATTGCCAAATAGCATTCTATATCTATAGATACAACATTTTCCCCTCAGTTTTATTAAGATATAGTTGACATATAACACTATAATTTTAAGGTATACAGTGTATTGATTGGATGCATTTATAAATAGCAAAATGATTAGTACTGTAGTATGAGCTACCACCTCCATCTTGTCACATATTTGCCTTTCTTTTGTGTGGTGAAAATGCTTAAAATTTATTTTTTAGTAACATTCAGGTATATACAACATTATTAGTGATAATCACCATGCTGTATATTAGACTATTAATCTCACAACTGGAAGTTTGTGCCATTTGACAAATATCTCCCCATTTCTCCTACTTGCAACCCTTAGTAACCATGCCTCTACTTTCTGTTCCTTAATTTGTCATTTTTTGATTCCACACATAAGTGATGTCATACAATATTTATCTTTCTCTACCTGACTTATTTCACTTAGCCTAATGCCCTCAGTGTCCATCCAAATGGTTGCAGATAGCAGGATTTACTTCTTTCTCATGTTTGAATAATATTCCATTATATATTTATACTATATCTTCCTTATCCATCATCTGTTGATGGACACTTAGGTTGTTTCTGTATCTTGGCTATCGTGAATAATGCTACAATGAATATGGTAGTGCAGACATCCCTACAATATTCTAATATATATGAAACCAGAAGTGGTATTACTGGATCATATCATGGGTCTATTTATAATTCTTTGAGGAACCTCCACACTTTTCCATAGGGGCTGTACAAATTTGCATTCTTACCAACAGTGCACTAGGGTTTCCTTTTCTTCATATCCTTGTCAATAGTTGTTATCTCTTGTCTTCTTGATATAACCTTAATTTTAACAGGTTTGAGGTGATATCTCATTGTGCTTTTTTTCCCCACTGTGCTTTTGATTTGCATTTCCCTGATAATTAGTGATGTCGAGCACCTTTTTGTGGCTCTGTGTCTGTCTTTGGAGATTATTCAGTTCCTCTGCCTATTTTTAAATTGGGTTTTTAGGGTTTTTTTGCTATTGAGTTGTATTAATTCTTTATATTTTTTACATATTAATTCCTTATCAGATATGTGTTTTGTAAGTGCTTTCTTAGAAAGCAGAAAGCTTTTATTTATTTATATATTTATGTGTTTATTTATTTATATATTTCAAAAAGATTTTATTTATTTATTTTGACAGAGAGAGAGAGAGCACACAAGCAGGGGGAGCAGCAGACAGAGGGAGAGAGAGAAGCAGGTTCCCTACAGGGACCCAGATGCAGGACTCATCCCAGGACCCTGGTATTATGACCTGAGCTGAAGGCAGTTGCTTAATCAACTGAGCCACCCAGGTGCCTGACTAGAAAGGTTTTAAATTTGATGTAGTCCCACTTATTTATTTTTGCTTTTGCTGCTTGTGCTTTTGCTCTCATACCCAGGAAATTATTGCTGACACCAATGTCAGGGAGTTTTATCCCTAAGTTTTTTTCTATGAGTTTTATAGTTTCAGGTCTTCTTAAAGTCTTTAATCTATTTTGAGGTGTTTTTTTTTTTTTTTTTTTTTTATTAGTGGTGTAAGGTAAGGCTAAGAACCACATTCTTCCACTTGTGGTTATCCACTTTCCCAACACCGTTTTGAAGGGACTATTGAATCTCCATTGAGTATTGTTGGCTCCCTTGTCAAATATTTGTTGACCATATATGCAAGAGTTTCTGGGTTTCCAATTCTGCTGCACTGATCTATGTGTCTATTTTTATGCACACTGTTTTCATTACTATAGCTTTGTAGTATAATTTGAAATCAGGAAATGTTATGTTCCAGTTTTTTTCTTTTATCTCAGGGTTGCTTTCACTGTTTAGAGTCTTTTCTTCTGCCATACAAATTTTATTTTATTTTTTAAAATTTTTGTGAAAAATGCCTTTGGGATTTTGATGAGGATTGCATTGAGTCTATAGATGGTTTTGGGTAGTATAGACATTTTAACAATATTAATGTTCCTGATCCATGAACACAGGGTATCTTTCCATTTGTTTGTATCCTCCTTATTTTTTTAAATCAAAATTGTAGTTTTCAGTGCAGTTATTTTACCTCTTTGTTAGATTTATTCCTAATTATTTTAGTGTTTTTGATGCTATCATGAATGGATTTGTTTTCTTTATTTCTTCTTCAGATGTTTTGTTGGTGGTCTATAGAAACAAAATGATTTTCTGTATGATAATTGTATCCTGCAACTTTACTGAATATGTTGATTAGTTCCAGAAGTTTTTTGATGGATTGCTTGGGATTTTTTTTTAAAGATTTTATTTATTTATTTGACAGAGATCACAAGTAGGCAGAGAGGCAGGCCGAGAGAGAGGAAGGGAAGCAGGCTCCATGCTGAGCGGAGAGCCCGATGCGGGACTCGATCCCAGGACCCTGGGACCATGACCTGAGCCGAAGGCAGAGGCTTAACCCACTGAGCCACCCAGGCACCCCGGGATTTTTTTTTATATGGGATCATATATGCAAACAAAAGCAATTTTACTTCTTCCTTTGCTGTTTGGATGCCTTTCATTTCTTTTTCTTCCCTGATTCCTCTGGCTAAGGCTTCTAGTGCTATGCCAAATAGAAGTGGTCAGAGTGGTCACCTTTGTCTGGTTCTGATTTTAGAGAAAGAACTTTCACCTATTCACCATTGAGTATGTTGTACTTTATCAAATGCCTTTTCTGCATCTATTGAGATGATCATATGATTTTTATCTTTTATTCTATTAATATGGTATATTACATTTATTGATTTACATATGTTGAACCATCCTTATATCTCACGTATTATTCCCATTTAATCATGGTGAATGATTTTTTTAAATGTGCTGTTGAATTTGGTTTGCTATATTTTGTTGAGTATTTTTGTATCTATATTCATCAAAGATAATGGTCTATAATTTTCTTTTCTCATAGTATCCTTCTCTGGTTGTGGTATCAGAGTAATGCTATCCTCATAAAATGAGTTTGGGGAGTATTTCTTCCTTTTCAGTTTTTTGAAAAAGTTTCCAGATTACCATTAATTATTTAAATGTTTGGAATAATTCACTAGTGAAACCATCTGGTCCTTGGCTTTTCTTTGTTGAGAGATTTTTTATTACTGATTTGATATCTTTACTTGGAATTGGTCTATTTAGATTTTTTATTCATTTTTCAAAAGATATTATTTATCTGGAAGAGAGAGCATAAGCAAAGGGGAGGGACAGAGGGTAAGGGAGAAGCAGGCTCCCTGCTGAGCAGCCTGATGCAGGCTTCAATCCCAGGATCCTGGGATCATGACCTGAGCCAAGGGCAGATGCCCCACCGACTGAGTCAAGCAAGTGCCCCCATTTCTTCATGTTTCAGTCTTTGTGGATTCCATATTTCTAGGAATTTATTTCTTCCAGGTTATCCAGCTTGTTGGTGTATAATTTTTCATAGTAGTCTCTCATGATCCTTTGTATTTCTGTGGTATCAGCTATAGGGTCTCCTCTTAGTTTCTGGTTTCATTTATTTGAGTACTCTCTGCATTTCTGTGTTACTCTAGCTAAAAGTTTGTTGATTTTTTTTAAAGCTTTTTAAAAAAAATTTTTTAAAGATTTTATTTATTTATTTCAGAGAGAGAGAGTGAGAGAGAGCATGAGAGGGGAGAAGGTCAGAGGGAGAAGCAGACTCCCCATGGAGCTGGGAGCCCGATGCAGGACTCGATCCTGGGACTCTGGGATCGTGACCTGAGCTGAAGGCAATTGCTTAACCAACTGAGCCACCCAGGTGCCCCAAGTTTGTTGATTTTTTAAAAACATTTTATTTATTTATTTGACAGAGAGAAGAAACATAAGCAGAAGGAGTGGGAGAGGGAGAAGCATGCTTCCTGCAGAGTGGGGAAGCCCCACATGGGGCTCCATCCCTGGACTCTAGGATCATGACCTGAGCCAAAGGCAGACGCTTAATGATTGAGCTACCCAGGCACCCCATTGATTTTTTTTTTAATCTAAAAATGTCAGCTCTCAGTTTTAATGATCTTTTATATTTTTGGTCATGGAGCCCAAGGTGGGGCTCAAACTCATGAACCTGAGGTCAAGACTTGAGCTGAGATCAAGTGTCAGACTTAACCAACTGAGTCCCCCAAGGTGCCTCAATAAGTCTTTATTTCATGTATTTGTCTGGTCTTTGTTAATTCCTTTCTGCTAATTTGGGCTTGGTTTGTTCTCTTACTAGTTCCGTGAGGTGTAAAGTGAGGTCTTCAAGCTACTTTTCTGTTTCTTGAGGTAGTCTGGAATCACTATAAACTTCCCTCCTAGAACTGCCTCTAGGGGCACCTGGTCGGTTGTGCCTACTTTTGGCTCAGATCATGATCCCAAGACCCAGGGATTGAGCCCCTCTTTGGGTTCCCTGCTCAGTGGGGATTCTGCTTCTCCCTCGCTACTCCCCCTGCTTATGCTCTCTCTCTCTCAAATAAACAAATAAAATATTTTTTTTAAAAACTGCCTTTGCAGCCTCCCATAAGTTTTGAAATGTTGTGCTTTCATTTTCATTTGTTTAAATTAGATTTTTTTTCTTTTTTTTTTTTAAAGATTTTATTTATTTATTTGACAGACAGAGATCACAAGTAGACAGAACAGCAGGCAGAGAGAGAGAGGGAGAAGCAGGCTTCCTGCTGAGCAGAGAGCCTGATGTGGGGCTCCATCCCAGGACCCTGGGATCATGACCTGAGCCGAAGGCAGAGACTAACCCACTGAGCCACCCAGGTGCCCCTCTTTTCTTTTTTTTTAGAGAGAGAGCGAGAAAGCACATGCACACATGTGGGCATGCAACTTGTTGGGTAGGTGGGCAGAGGGAGAGGAAGAGAAAGAATCTTAAGAAGGTTCCACTCCCAGCTTGGACCTGACACCAGGCTCGATCTCACAAGCTTGAGATCATGACTGAGCTGAAATCAAGGGTCACTAAACCAGCTGAGCCACCTACATGCCCCTCCCTTTTGATTTCTTTGTTGACCCATTCAGGAGAATGTTGTTTAATCTCTCCATATTTATGGGTTTTTTTTTCCGCTTTCCTCTTGTTATTGATTTCTAGTATCATTGTGTTTGGAAAAGATACTTGGTATAATTTCAGTCTTCTTAAACTTGCTTAATTTGTTTTGTGACTATCATATGATTTATCCTGAAAAATACTCTATTTTTCTTGAGAAAAATATATATTCTACTGCTATTGGGTGGAATGTTTTGGATATGTCTGTTGGGTTCATTTAGTCTAAAGTTTGTTTCCAGTCCATTGTTTCCTTATTGATGTTCTGTCTCAGCGATCTATTTGTTGTTGATAGTGAGGAATTGAGCTCCCCTATTATTGGATTATTTTCTATTTCTCTCTTTTGGTCTGTTTATATTTTCTTGAAATATTATAGATGCTCTGATGTTGTGTGTGTATATATTTGTTTTATTTTCTTGATGTGGTGGCATTTTGCCACTACGTAATAACTATCTTTGTCTCTTGTTACCATTTTAGGCTTAAAGTTTATATTGTCTTATTTTAGAATAGATTTTTTTTTTGTTTTTGCTTGCATGAAGTATCTTTTGCTTTCCCTTCACTTTGAATCTCTGTATATGTTTAGAGCTGAGGTGAGTCTCTTATAGTCAGTGTATAGTTGGGTCTTGTTTTTTTTTTAACCATCCAGCCACTCTGTGCCTTTGATTCATTCAATCCATTATTCCATTGTCCAATAAGAGTAATTATTGATAGGCAAGAACTTGCTAATGTCATCTTATTTTCTGGTGTTTCATTGTTTCATTCTCTCCCCCCCCTTTCTTTATGCCTTCCTTTGCAATCAATGATTTTCTGTAGTGGTAGGCTCTGTTTTCTTTCTCTTTATCTAAGTGTATCTATTTTAGATTTTTACTTTGTGATCCCATGAGGTTTACATCAAACATCTTGTAAATATAAGTATTTTATGCTGATAACAATTTAACTTTGCTTGCATGCCAAAACTCCATCTTTTACTCTCTCTCTTTGTACATTTTTGATGTCAACATTTACATTTTTATTGTGTCTCCATCCATTAACAAGTTGTTGAAGCTATAGCTATTTTTACAAAAATATGTATTTATTTTAGAGAGAGAGAGAGAGAGAGAGCTGTGGAGGCAGAGGGAGAGAGAGAATCTCAAGCAGACTCACTGCTGGACATGAAGCCCAATGCAGGGCTCAGTCCCGCAACCCTGAGGTCATGACCCGAGCGGAAATCAAGAGTCAGACACATTACCAGCTAAACCAGGTGGGCACCCCTGTCTTTTTGTCATCTTAACTATATCTTGGATGCATCTTTTCATTTGGCTCAATAAACTTCCTAGGACAGAATTTCTCTCATGTATTTGAAATCATGTTTGTTTTCTGGGAACACTGAATATGCCAGGTGTAGTTTATTTTTTCCTGTTCTAGGTGGGATTTATATATCCTCTAAGATTCCTAGATCCTTTTAATAAAGAACACATACTACTTTAGATAAAGATGTAGTTTCTGGGGTCACTTTGAGAGTTTGTGGGTAAGTAATATTGTTGCTGTGGAAATACTTTGGTTGTGACAGTGTTGAAAAATATATGTGTTGTCAAATCTATAATTTTGCTTCCTCCCACTTCCAACTTAACATAGTAGTATTTCATTCAACATCACCAAATATATATGTGTGTGTACATATGTGTGTGTGTATATATACTTAAAATAATATTGTAGCTTAAGGAAAAAGGCAGGTGAAGGGCCATATTTTGGAAGCTAGAATTTAAGAAGGATCTCTAAGCTGCTAGATACTAGTTTTTGTGATCTCAGGCTGCTGTAGTCCAATACCATAGATTAGTGGCTTAAACAACAGGAATTTATATCTCACAGTTCTAGAGGCTGGGACATTTGAGATCACAATGCCAGCATGGCTGTAGGACACAACATTCAGTCCATGATGGCACTGTAAAAGAAGACAGGGAACCTGATGATGTCTTTACCACAGAATGTTACATTTCCTTTTCCATTGCCTTAATAAGCTTATTTTCTCTCATCTAGGAAGATTTGGCGATTTAATCAACAGCTCCACCATCCCTTTCTCAACCCTAAAACAAAAGTTACTGTGTCTTTACATACAGTATACATACATTGTGTACATTAAAAGCTTTAGTTCAGGGGCACCTGGCTCAGTCATCTGCTTTCAGCTGAGGTCATGATCCCAGGGTCCAAGGACTGAGCCTCACCTTGGGCTTGTGCTCAGCAGGGAGTCAGCTTCTCTCTCTCACTCTCCCTCTGTGCTCTCTCAAATAAATTAATAAAATCTTTTCTTTTTTTAAGCTTTAGCTCATTGCTCACATTGTCTTTTGTCATCTTGCACACAACTTACTCAGCTCAGAGACATTTTTAAGGCGTAATTTACCTCAAGCATGTAACATGTAATTTGAAAATATAACACCTCTCCCTAAAAAAAGGAAGAAGAAAGAAAGAAAGATGAAGGAATGTGTATTAAAGTTTTATTAAGCATAATGATTATTCTTTTAGGGCATTGCTAAACTTTTTCTTTGAATGAATAAAAACAAATTGAGAAATTTCACATGACACACTATAGTGATCTCAACATACATCATGGAAATTTCTACTGGCTGTTTTTGGGTGTTGCTTTCCCAATTTCCTTTTGTCTTTGCTCTGTCTCTGAGTGAATCAAAGGAAACTTGTCTTTGAAAAGACTTCTTCTTTTGACTTGTCTTTTATATAGAGAACTTTCTGATCTTACCAGAATAAGTAAGATTAATGTTCAATCTCAAGTATTTCTGAGGATATACTCCTTACCCACAGAAATATACAGTTGGGGCAAAAAGAGAAGAGGCTTCTCATTCTCCCAACCACTGGACAGGAAGAGAATTAACTCACAATGGGGCAAGAAGAAACTCAAAATAAACATGAGTATATTCTCTCCTCTCAGTTTTAAAGAAGCAAATGTAATTATGACTAAGATTTAAAAATATAAATTAATGGTAGTTATAGTTCTGAAGATTGAAGATGATGATGAGGAGGAGTTAAAGGAAATGATAATGACTTTGGTGAGGAGAAAGGTCATAGATAAACTCAAGTATGTTGGGTACGAGAAAGTTCTTTGTGAAACATACATTGGGCCAAGACAAGAGATAAGTTATGCAAAAGAAAAATAAGATGGAAAGAAAGAGAGTAATTTGGGAAGATTCTTTTAAAGGTAAGAGGAAGAAGGAAGATAGACAAAACACACCAACTAAGGTTCACAGTTTACCTGAGGCTCTGACTTTATCTCATTTTATGCTGTACTTAAGGGTCACAATGTATTTGTATTACAAGATTATTAAACAATATTTTTGAGAAATAGGACAAATGTAGAAATATATAATTTTAAAATTAATAATTAAAATTAATGTTTTGCTTCACCTCATCACTCTACCATGGCAAACTTCAATGCGACCACAATGTACCCTGGTCCTGAAACACAGCTTTTTATGTAACAATATGTCTTGGAGACTTTTTCTGTCAATACTTACTAATATATAGGATTATTTGAATCATTGTGCAGAATTCCATCGTAGAGATTCACCATCATTTAGAATCTATACTATTAATAATATACATGCAAGTATTGGTTTCTGGTGTTTTTTCTGTTTCTAAAAGTACTGCAATGAATATCCTTTCATAGAAATAAGTTCAATTTTTCTACATGATAGAGCTCTAGAATTGATATTGTTGTGGTAAATATGATGCACTTAGAAATTGATAAGTGTTGCTAACTTGGTCTGTCCAAAAGCTTTCTAATTTATAGCTTAGCATAAGATATATGCTAACACCAAGAGAGTTTATTTTTCCTCAGTCTTGCTGATACTATATATTTTCTATTTTCTTTTAAAAATCTCATATGTGAAAAATTATACCATAATATTCTAGTTTACATTTCTTTGAGCATACTTTTCTGTTTAATGATCATTCATAATTTCAGCAAACTAAATTTTCAGCAAATTTCCTGGCCAAACTTTTGTTTAGTTTTTAAGTTGCTTTTTGAAATTCTCTATATGGTCTAGACATTAATAATGTGACAAAATTTTCTTTCATATGTCCCTTGTATTTTAACATTATTTATGTCATATAGATGTTTTAATCTTTATGGAGCCAAATTATCAATTTTTTTATGATCTTTGAGTTTTCTCTTATAAAAAGCCTTTCCATTAGAAAAAGGTTATATTTTTATGTATGTATGTATGTATGTATGTTTTTATCAGTAAACTCTAAAACTGATTTATTCAGTAGGAAATCTTTAAGCTCTCCTCTAGATGTAAAATATTGTGGATGAGCTTGTATTTAGCTTGCTTTTCAGTAGAATATCTTCCCCAGTTCTTGTGGCAGAGAAGGCAATTTATTTATCTTTCCTTTTGCCCTAGTCAGAGGCCAGCATTCCCAGATGATCCCTTGGGCCATTGCTGTTTTTTTCATCTCAGTTCTCAGTGCTTGTTTTATTGCAAACTGTTTGGGTAAATTATTAGCAGAAATGGTACTCTGTGAATTTCCCCAAACAACATTCATGAAATTCCTCTAAGTCCTTTGTTATTTTGATTCCTCATCCCAACATTTCAATCCATACTGTGTTTCAGGGTCTCAAATTTAAAATCCAGAGCTACATTTTTAACCTTCTGTCCTTTGATGGTGCTGTCTTATGTCAGGGAATGAAAGATGGAAGTTAAACCCTTTCCTAGACCTATGAAGGTTGGTGGCTGAAGTAAATCATTCCCCATTTTTGACTGAGATTATAAGGGGATATCTCTTATCAGTAAGGAATAACCAGCAAAAAACCAACTTTCAGATAGACTGTAGTCTGGCTTTGGAAAGAACAGTTGAAAGATTTGTTCTTTCTAATAGCAAGACCTTGTATAAAATTATTATAATTACAGTAATATAGTATAGGTGCAAGTACAGACAAATAGACAAGAGGAAAGGAATAGAGAGCTTAGTTACAGATCCTGCATATATGAACTGTTTATATAAAACAGAAGGGGATCCTGCAGGTATAGGGAAAGGATAATTTTGTTCAATTAATGTGCTAGAAGACCATTGATTATCCTCTTTCAAAAAATGAAATCTGTCCCCTGTATATCATGTATAAAACCAACTGACATGAATTATGGCCAAATGTGAAAAGCAAATCAATAATGCTTTTTAGAGGGCCACCTGGGTGACTCAGTAGGTTAAAGCCTCTGCCTTCAGCTCAGGTCATGATCTCAGGGTCCTGGGATTGAGCCCCGCATCGGGCTCTCTGCTCAGCAGGGAGCCTGCTTCCTCCTCTCTCTGCCTGCCTCTCTGTCTACTTGTGATCTCTGTTTGTCAAATAAATAAATAAATAAATAAATAAATAAATACAATCTTTAAAAAAAAAGCTCTAAAAATATAATGCTTTTTAGAAAATAAATGGAGAATATATTCATATCCTCAAGTCAGGGGAATGATTTCTTAAGTCATAAAATGTGCTAGCCAATGAAGAAAATATTGACCAACCATACTATATTAAAGTACGAATTGGTGTGCAACAAAAATACCAAGAAACAAAGCAGCCATAGAAGGTGTTTGTAATCATATAATTGATAAAAAAATAATGTACAGTATATATAAACAATTATTTCAAAACAATAGGAAAAAAAGCTGACAATACAGCAGAAAAATAGATAAAAATTTTTTTTGTAATTTTTTAAAAGATTTTATTTATTTATTTGACAAACAGAGATCACAAGTAGACAGAGAGGCAGGCAGAGAGAGGGGGAAGCAGGCTCCCCGCTGAGCAGAGAGCCCGATATAGGGCTTGATCCCAGGACCCTGAGATCATGACCTGAGCCAAAGGCAGAGGCTTCAACCCACTGAGCCACCCAGGTGCCCTAGGCAAAATTTTGAATAGGCACTATAGAAAAGAAAAATTGAAATGTTTAATGAACGCATAAAAAATGTCAAGCTCATTAGTTTTCAGGGAAATGAAAATTCAACTCATAAAATGAGATACCATTGCAAACATACCAGGATGGCAATAATTAAAAATTCTAGTGCTTTTAAAAAAAAAAATTTATTTATTTTACAGACAGAGATCACAAGTAGGCAGAGAGGCAGGCAGAGAGAGAGGAAGAAGCAGGCTCCCTGCTGAGCAGAGAGCCCGATGTGGGGCTCGATCCCAGAACCCTGGGATCATGACCTGAGCAGAAGGCAGAGGCTTTAACCCACTGAGCCACCCAGGCGCCCAAAAATTCTAATGCTTTTAAGTATTGATGATGATGTGGAGCAACTGGAACTCCAATTGCTGCTTATGGGAGCATAGAGCAGTACAGCCACTTTGAAAAACTTTGCCACTATCATCGTTGGCAATATGCATATTCTATTACCAGCAATTCCACTACTAGGCATATAGCCTACAGAAATGCATGCTTATGTGCTCTAGGATGCATGGTCAAAAATGCTCAGAATGGTATCATTCATAATAGTCAAACACTGGAAGCAAAGCAAATGTCTACCAGAAGAAGGCTATATAAATACGTTTTAGTGCATTAAAACAGTAGATCACATTATAGCAATAAAAATGAATGGATTATAGTTGTATGTAACAATAAAAAATAAATTTCAGAAATAACACTGAGCAAAAGACAGAACCAACAGAATGCATATTTTATCATTTTATTTATATAACGTTCAAAAGCAGGCAAATCTGATCTATAAGGTTTAGGGATATGTTATCAAGGGATAAAATGTAAAGCAAATCACAAAATGATTGGTTTAAAAGCCATGGCATAGTTACCTTTAAGAGAGAGGAAGTGAGTTGTATTTGGGATGTGAAGGCCACCTGAGGTGTTGGCAATGTTATGTTTCTTAAGCCAGATTGTTGTTACCTGGGTTGTTCACTTTATAATAACTTGATAAACTGTACATTTGTGTTTTTCACTTCTTTGCACTTGGTTATGTTTCAAAGTAAAAATATTTATTTATTATTTATTTATTTTTGGAAGAGAGAAAGAGAGAGAGAGTGTGTGAATGAGGTGGGCAAGGGGTGGTGGGAGAGAGAGAGAGAGAATATCTTAAACAGGCTCCATGCACAGCACAGAGCTCAATGTAGGGTTTGATCTCACAACCCTGAGACTATGACCTGAGCCAAAATCAAGAGTTAGACGCTCAACCGACTGAGCCACCCAGGTTTCCCTCAAAGTAAAAATATTTAAAAGACAAATAAAAGACAAGTGAATGTATATGGCTGATAAAACTTGGCAGAACTATCCCAGTATTCACTAAAAATCTCCACTCTAAAACAGATTCTGATAGAAAAATATGCTTAAAAGCATATACACATAAGGTTTGCGAACTACTCCCATAAACCACAAAATGGATATGATAATAAAATATTAATTTTTGACAGTTTTTTTTCAATCTATGCACCTGGAACTGGAACAAAGGAACTGGGTAGTAAGAATAAGGGATAGTTACCTTAACTCATAGGAGAAGAGAGGGACCACCTCCCATTTCCTTAAGTAAGTGATTATATAGGAACAGAAAACTAACTATTTTCCCCTTTGACAGTAACTCATCACAACGTTTTACACTGCAGAAGAGACGCAAGAGTGTTCAAGTTACCAGAGTACCACATGAGGCTGACATGCACCAGAGAGAAATCAAAATTGAAAGGTAGATAGAAAAGAGCATAGGAGAATTTCCTTCTTACTTCCATTTCCTTTATTAAAATGAACATTTTATTTTATTTTATTTTTATTTTTTCAGTGTTCCAAGATTCACTGTTTATGCACCATACCCAGTGCTCCAGAAATATTTAGAAATGCAATTTTGGGGATTTTTTAAAAAGGGGAAAAATGATATTGGTAGTCTTGGTATTATTTCCAAAAAATACTAACTGGATAGTTAGCAGAATAACTATGCAATCTCTTAGAGATAAAATGCTCCTTTGAAACTGATTTTCATTTCAATTTTCTCATGAGGGACCACCGGGAATTGCTGTCCTTTTGGCTGGAGAGCATTCCAGTCCAACTGCTATTTTCCTCTTAATGACAACAAGACATGGGCTAAGAGCGAAAGGAACTGCATGAGGATAGGGGCTCATCTGGCCACCATCAGCACAGAAGCTGAGCTGGTATGTTGGAAGGCTCAAATCCATCTCTCTGCTCTTTGAATCTCTTTGCAGAGAAAGAGGAATTTCTCTGTTCTGCCTCTGTGCCTTTGCTTCATCTGTTTTATCTTCCTCGCTCATTCTTCTTCATCTGGCCAACTTTTGGTCTTTCCAGATTTGATTCACATGTTATTTCCTCCAGAAAACTACCCTGACCACCTTCCCTATGCCATCCTCCCTGTTCTAATTTGGAGAGACACCTGTGGTACTTTGTGCACTGTGTGGTCATGGCACTTACACTGTACTGAGGTTATCTGTTCACTGTTCCCTGTCTGCCAATGACTCTCCTTTGTAGAGGTCTGTGGCTGTGCTCTCCTAATATTTTCATCTCCAAGGTCCTGCACAGTGCTAGGGACACTGGATAGATCTTGATAAAGGTTTGGTGAGTAAGTGAACAAATGAATGGTTAAGCAGGACTGAAATAGCTTCTCAGGAGAAAGCATAAGAAATAACAATTCAGTCATATGGTTGTAACTCTAAGTAAAAAAAAATTCTTAAGTTTAATTCAGTTCTTTAAAGCACTTCTTAAAGCATTATTTCCTCTTGTAATATACTCACATATATATACATATGTATACACACATATAAACTCATATTCTATATGACTATATATGTGCTATATGCATATGTATAGTGTATATATAATCATATTCTACTCTTTTCTTAGGGAGGTTTCCCAGAGGATTCTGTCCCCATGGCTTTGCAATCTATAGGTTCACCAACTCTTTGAATAAAATGGAACTTAATTTAAGACACACGTGCGTAAAGAAGGCAACTTAAAATATGAAAGTTTTAAAAAATGTGATCCTGTTAAACATTGTGCTAAGTGATTTGCAAGTGTGATCTCACTTACTTGTCACAGTAACTCTGTGCAGTAGTAGAGTGGTCCTTTTGGAGATGAGAAATCTTGGGTTTGGTGAGATTAGAGCGCTTACTACATTACACGATAAATGGCAGAGGCAGGATTTAAAAGCATGTCTGTCTGATGACACTGCTTTTGTGCTTTAGCTAATAATATATCTGACCGTTTCTCTCTTTTCCAAACATAATAGCTCTTAAATGATAAATGCAAATATACCTATAAAATTACAATTTTTATAAAATTTATATAAAATTTTTATGATTATAAAAAATTTATATTTTTATGCAGAACTTTATTACTCAGTTTTTGGATAGACGATTTTCATATTTCGTGAGACTTATAGATGAGAATCATGAAGGCCGATCCTTGGTGAATAAGACAGCGTTTAACCCACATAATTTGTGAGTATGTTGACTGGGGTATAAGAGCTTTGTAGGCAAAGCTGGGAAGATAACAAGCAAAATTCATTTGGGCTGCAGTATACTGATGTAGGAATGCTTACTCAGAATAGAGCACTATGTGTTGAGTAACCCCTATACTAATATACTATGATACTTCTATTAGACAGTGCACTCCATATTTTTCACCAAAGATATTTTCCCTGCATGTCCCCTGACCTACATACACACACACACACACACACACACACACAAACGTAAACATAAATATAAATGTAAATATATATATATATTTTTTTTTTTCTTTCACTTCAGATTATGGCATGAGGGTGAACCCAAAAATCAGTAAGAAAATTGTTTTGTCCTTGTTAATGTTCAAGACAAATGGACATGGAATGATTCTTCTTGTAACTTTGAGACAAAAAGTATTTGTAAATTACCTGGAACAGCATTCAACTAGAAACCTCCAAAGGAGTCCTTGCGATGGGGACAGAAAAGAAGAACCAATTAGACTAGAGAAGAATGTACCTGCACCATTGGAGCAGTATGATGGCCTTATTTATTTTTGTTCTATTCATTCAAGATACTATGTTTTTGTGTGGTATGGTGGCAGGAGTCATCTTTTCTGTGAGAATCCATTTTCATTAACTTTGCTTTCTTGATAGTATATCAGAGTATTTCCTTTTCAGTTGGTATGCATTGATGACATATCGCACAGAATGGCTCAGATTATGCAATCTCTTAGTCATTGCTTTCCTCTGCTCAGATTTTTACAATGTGGGGTATTCCAACTGGTAGTGGTATGCTATTGTTTTAGCCCCAGTTATGACAAACTCTTCAAATTTTTTTAAAGATTTATGTATTTATTTGAGAGAGGGAGAGGGAGAGAGAGAATCTCAAGTAGATTCCCCACCAAGCACAGAGCCTGATATGGGGCCCAACATGGGGTTCAATCTTACAACCCTGAGATCATGACCTAAGCTGAAATCGAGTCAGTTGCTCAACTGACTGAGCCACCCAGGTCCCCCCTAATCTATTTCTTGCAGTCTGATTATTTTTCACTATCTCTTTGGTGACCACCACAGACCACCTTTCTTACCTGGATTATTGCAATAGCCTTCTGAATGGTCCCCCTGTTTCTCCCCTTGGCCCCTTTCAATCTGTCCCCACCTCTCATGGCACTTTTCCTATTCTTCATAATTTCTTTAAGACAGATAGTAATTTCATAAAAATAACTGCAAAATTTATTAGGACACTGTGGTAGTCCTAGAAGTTTGAAACACTTAAAAAATTTAAACACTGGTTTTGTACTTGAAAAAGTATGATATATATATATATATAGATATCTACCTATCTATATATATATATATATAAAAGGCAAACCAGAAAAAAACAAGTGATAAAAATGAAAAATTACAAATTACAAATAAGTTAAATCTTCTACCCTGGGGACGCCTGGGTGGCTCAGTTGGTTAAGCGGCTGCCTTCAGCTCAGGTCATGATCCCAGCGTCCTGGGATGGAGTCCCACATCAGGCTCCTTGCTCAGCAGGGAGCCTGCTTCTCCCTCTGCCTCTGCCTGCTACTCTGTCTGCCTGTGCTCACTCCCGCTCTCTCTCTGACAAATAAATAAATAAAATCTTGAAAAAAAAAAAAATCTTCCACCCTGAACTCCAGTCCCTTAAATGCCTTTTCAGAGAAACTATGATTGTCAGTTTCTTCTTCTTTTCTTTAAAAATTTTTATTTTTATTTTTTTAATTTTTAAAAATTTTTTATAAACATATAATGTAACCCCACCACCTTCTCCTGACACCCCTCCCCCCACCCCCTCAGTTTGTTTTATGACATTAAGAGTGTCAGTTTCTTATACGTATTTCTGTATATGTTTAAATATGTGTTATATAAATGTATATACATATACAACCCATTTTTAACACTATTGGAAACATTGTAGCATCTTAAACATTTTGCAGTTTGTTTCTCCCATGAATCTCAGGGGTTTTGTCTGTTCGTTTTTCATCATGATAAGGGTACTCTTTGATCCCCATCTCTTCTTTCCCCCTTTCCCTACCACCTCTCTAACCATCAGTTTGTTCTCTATAATTAAAAGTCTGTTTCTTGGTTTGTCTCTCTCTTTTTTTCCTTTGCTCATTTGTTTTGTTTCTTAAATTCCACATATGTGAAATCATGTGGTATTTGTCTTTCTCTATTTCATTTAGCATAATACACTCCACCTCCATCCACTTGTGCAAATGCAAGATTTCACCCAAGTAATATTCTGTTGAGTGTGTGTGTATATATATGTGTGTCTGTGTGTATACATATATATACATATATACATATATACATGCATACATATATACATATATATACACTACAATGTTGTGTGTGTACAATTCTGTTGTGTGTGATGTGTATATCACATCTTCTTTATCTATTCATCAATTGGTGGACATTTGGGCTGCTTCCATAGTTAGGCTATTGTAGATAATGCTGCAATAAACATAGGGGTGCATGTATCCCTCTGAATTGATTTTTTTTAAAGATTTTATTTACTTATTTATTTGACAGAGAGGATCACAAGTAGGCAGAAAGGCAGGCAGAGAGAGAGAGAGGAGGAAGCAGGCTCCCTGCTGAGCGGAGAGCCTGATGCGGCACTCAATCCCAGGACCCTGAGATCATGACCTGAGCCGAAGGCAGAGGCTTAACCCCCTGAGCCACCCAGGCACCCTGAATTGATGTTTTTGTATTCTTTGGGTAAATACCCAGTAGTGTGATAGTATGGCAGTTCTATTTTTATTTTTTTGAGGAACCTCCATACTACTTTCCACAGTGGCTGTACCAACTTGCGTTCCCACAGCAATCTTCTTCACATCCTTGCCAACACTTGTTGTTTTTTGTGTTTTTGATTTTAGCCATTCTGACTGGTGTGAGGTGATATCTCATTGTGGTTTTGATTTGTATTCCCCTGATCATGAATGATGTTGAGCATCTTTTCATGGGTCTATTGGCTATCTGGATGTCTTCTTTGGAGTAATGTTTGTTCATGTCTTCTGCTTATTTTTTAATTGGATTATTTGTTTTTTGGGATAATTACCTTGCATTTTTTACTTAAAAATATAGTCTGGGAAATGTTTTATACCTTGTTTCAAATAACTAAATATTGTTTCATTATATTGGCATATCATAATCTGAAATAACTTTATTTTTTTAGCTATTTTAATAAAAAACTTTTTATAAACATATAATGTATTATTAACCCCAGGGGTACAGGTCTGTGAATTGCCAGGTTTACACACTTCACAGCACTTACCATAGCACATACCTTCCCCAATGTCCATAACTCCACCACCCTCTCCCTCTCCCCTCCCCCCCAGCCACCTCAGTTTGTTTTGTGACATTAAGAGTCTTTATGGTTTGTCTCCCTCCCAATCCTATCTTAATTTATTCTTTTCCTACCCCCTAAACACCCCGTGTTGCATCTCCACTTCCTCATGTCAGGGAGATCATATGATAGTTGTCTTTCTCCGATTGACTTATTTCGCTAAGCATTAATAATACCCTCTAGTTCCATCCACGTCGTCGCAAATGGCAAGATTTCATGAAATAACCTTTAAATGATAAAATATTTCCTTTGTATAATAAAAATCAACAAAATAATGGCTATGAAAGAAACCATAAGAACAATCCCAGTTCAGATCAGAAAAGGAAGACATTTCCAAGAGGATTTCTTTTCCTCTTGAAAATATGGGCCTGATGGAATGTATTAAATGCATTGAGAAGTGAATTATGCTAATTCTGCATAGTTAAGGGATGCATTATTAATCAGTACATAGAAAACTAGATAAATAAAAAATGCTGCCAATATTAGCTATACAAAAAGCAAAATGTATTTAAGAAAGTATGTAATATAATACATAATCATGATACAGTACAAGATTCAGCTGTGATAATCTTTACATAGTCATGATAACATACTAGTAAAAATTTTTGATAATGAGTATGTATTATTTTCACCAAATGTATTAGAATGATTTTTCTTTAAAATATTTAGAGGCCCACATGGTAATATTTACACCTTAACAGTAGTTTACTTTGGGAATATGGTCTTGGGACTATAGATGATTACTTACTCTTTTATTTTTTGGAACTTTCTGGCTTTTCTGGTGCCTGAATATTTTTGTAGGCCCTATTATAAAAATATATTTTAAAATAGCATCAACCAGATAATCTACCCCTCAGAATTTTCCAGATAAATAACTTGGGTTCTATTGATCTTTAACCATTAAACTCTGAGTGATTGTTTCTTTTCTTGCCAAACCTTGAAAGCAAAGTTAATTGCATAACAAATTATAAATGTATGGTGAATAATGTATACTAGTACTTTCATATATCTTTCAATAATGAAATAAAATTTAAAGATTTTATTTATTTATTTGACAGAGAGAAAGAGATTACAAGTAGGCAGAGAGGCAGGCAGAGGGAGAGGGTGAGGTAGGTATCCCGCTGAGCAGAGAGCCCAATGTGGGGCTCAATGCCAGGACCCTGAGATCATGACCTGAGCCAAAGACAGAGGCTTAACCCACTGAGCCACCCAGGTGCCCCTGAAATAAAATTTAAAATAACAAATCATAGCCAACCACAGAGAAACAATGGTGAATAAAAGTATTTCCATGTTTTTCATTGAAGTTCATAATTTGAAAAAAAGGAATTAGAAAGTAGAAAATACATGTAGTGGATTACTTTTAGGTCAAATGGCTTTCGGTTTAAAGGCATATTGGTTTCAAAACCACACGTGGTCCCTTATACCTAAGAAGAAAAAACATTTTTAAGGAAAGATAATATATTATATTCACTTACACAGTTGAATTTTCCCATTTCATGATTACACATTCATTCCAATGTATGAATTTTGAGGGTCTCTTTAAGGTGCTGCATGCAAGAAACATGGTTATTAAAGGTACTATGTTATTTAAATATTCTTGAATAACCTTATCAGTACTGAAAAAAAATATGCTAGTAGTGGATAGTCTTGAGATAGGAAATTGTCAAGCTGAATGTTCTCTTCAAACAATTTGACTGTTGGACCCTAGCTGAGCAAGAGCCACAAACTGAGGTGAGATTCAGTTATTCGGTGGAAGAGAATAAAGAGGAAAAGGAGTTCTTGGGATGAATGGACTGAATCATAGTCTGTTTGGAGCCAAAGCTCAGTAGGCCTTTTCCTAGCAAGGCGTAGTCAAGGCCATTACCTGGGAAGTCCACCTGTCTTTGAAGCAGGGATAAGCTTCATGACTTGAGGGAGTTTCTTACTCATTTTACAGGAAAACATAGTGAAGATACTTGCTCAGGTGGAGGTAAAAATGGTATGCAATCAAGAAGAGAAGGCAGACTTTTCAGGAGCCAGAAAGAAGAATTGACCAGAGCCTGAATTCAGGGGCTTGTTCAAAGTCACATTGAAAATCCTCTTGCTGGGCTCTGTACTTGGTCTATGTCCCTGTATTTTCATATCAGTCTTCACAAATGGATCAAATGTGCCCAAAGAAGCATACTTTTCTTTTCCTGACATTTGTTTGAGAATTACTTGGTAAGTTTCAAGAAGTCCTCAGACTAATATGGAGAAACATGCACGTCAATCAGTATCACAAATTATAACATTCAAAATGACTTATTTTTATTAGTAGCAAAAGCAACGAAGTCCTCCTGCAGTCCCTATGGAGTCCTCAGTAAGTGCCGCACACACCTCTCTCCGGTTGGAGCTATGTTCTTGCTCTTGTGCCTCCATGTTTGTGCATTTAAATTGTGCTTTCTGCTCTTAGAGAATTTTTCTGTTGTCTGAGACATTTATTTCTGGCATTTCACAAATCCAAAAAGTACTGAAGAAACAGGGCACATCATTCCAATTTTTCCTGGAATTTGAAGAGTCTCGGATGGTGGCACAGTCCTCCACTGTCACTAAATTATTGGGCTCCCCGACATCCCAGAAGCTGAATGAGAATAATCATGCAGGAGATTTACAATCCCAGCTACAAGAAGCCAAGTGACCTACTATGCTAGGCAAATGACACTTGTGTTGTACCACTTCACAACACTTTTGTTAGTTAGGCACTGTAATCTCCATTTTATTTTTTAATTTTTAAAAAAACATTTTATTTATTTATTGGACAGAGATAGAGAAAGTGCACAAGCAGGGGAAGAGGCAGAGGGAGAGGGAGAAGCAGACCTGACCCCAGGACCCCGAGATCATGACCAGAGCTGAAGACAGACACTTAACCAACTGAGCCACCCAGGTGCCCCTATAATCTCCTATTTTGTTGATAAGGAAAATGAATCCCAGGAAAGCTTAACCATTTGTCTAAGTCATATGAGGAGTGAAGCTGGACTGGATATTCCTGATTTTCTATTCTGTCATGCTCCCTCATGGTTGTCCACCCATAATGAGTAGCTATTGATATTCTGGTGGATGTGTTTCCTTCCAAGCTCTGATATTCTCATGGATTTGTTTCCTTCACACTCATATCTCATCTTACCTTTGGTTCCCTTCATTCCACACTGAGTCTGTATTCACATAGGTACATACTTCAGTGATGTTATTGTACTGTAGTGAAGCAACTTTCTCAAGTCTCAGGGCATCTGGGCTGTACTCTTAGAACAGACCTTAGCCTTCCTGACCTTTAGTTTCCTCAAATGCTAAGTGAAGACTAATGATATCTATGTATATCAGAAAGGTGTAATTTAGGTAAAATGAAATAATGAATGAGATAAAAACTTTGAAAACTCCAAAGTGCTATGCGTAATGATGTAAGGTCATTATTAAGGAGAAAAGAGAGACTAACAAATGGGTTCCATGCTCTCACTCCATAAATCCACTTTCTCAAATCACTATTTTTGTCTTATTTACTAGCTTGGGGCATAAGACTCTGAATTTCACTCTGTCTCTGCTGCATATCCAATGAATTAGTCTTTAATTCTAACCCTCTCCTTCTTTTCATCTGTTATTTCCCCTTTATTCAGATAGTCTCAGGAAATGGAAGCACTAGATCCTCATGCTTCCTTCATCTATCTTCTGCAAATCATATTATGAAGGGTTGACCTGAAGATATCCTGTGGAACATGAGGAGGTTCTGCAAACTCCCTGAAGCAATGGTCTAACTTTGGGATTTGAGACAGTGTTAAAATTCTCCATGAAGGAAATTACCTGAGAGATTCTGAGAAAGGTGTTCCATCTACCCATTGCCACTGACCCTCGTTCACCTGGTCTGTCAGTCCAATATAGAACTCTCTCCTTTTAGGTTTCGCAAAGAAAAGGAATTCCTATGGAAGAAACACACACACACAAAATAGATCAATTATTTCAATTTTGAACAAATGTTGAAGGTAATTGTTCTTAAGGGAAATAAAGTAGGACGAAGACTACAGATGATAGATAAGTGGCTCTGAGATTGTAAGATCATGGAGGATTATCTCCTGATTCTTTTTATTGTGGTAAAAATATGCATACCACAGAATCAAATCTTTAACAGAGAAGGAGGTTCTCAATAACTAATTCCAAGTTTATCTACTGTTATTTGTAGCAAAATCTTCTGTATATATCCAGCACAAAACATTATTAATCACAGCTTAAGGATAGTGGCCATACCTTTGACATATCTGACATAATCATATGATATGCTCATCAATGTAATAGCCTTTCTAAAATGAGCTCCCAGCCCTTTTCTCCCCCCAATCTTCCTAATAAAGAAACAGAACATAGAAATCCCTTCATTTTAGGCTCTTCTCGTGATGAAAATAGAGTAGGTATCGACTTACAGAAATAGTAGAAATGGCATGCATTTCAATACATTCATTTAACAAATAGTAGCTGTGTCCCAAACACTATATGCACGTATGGAGAAAGGGATAGATCCTGAGAAGAAGGTCACATGGACATTGGAGGAGGCTGCACTCCAACTACCTGTTCTTCCCTCGTGTTGATAACAACAAGATGAGCTCCCATGTTGGAGCAGTTTTTTAAACTTGATGCCCAGGACATGGTGTTAGTAGAAAAGAAGTAGCAGCTAGATTGAAAATGTATCCAGTTTGGTGGACAGCAATTCTTGACTGAACCTAGGAGGAGAGAAGTTTCCATGAGTATTCTAGCCCAGAGGAGCGTCATGTAGCATTTTGTTAAGACTTGGAGTAAGATTGTATATGTAAGAGCATAGGGAGTAAATTTCTGAAGTATTTGCAAATTCCTTAATCTATATATATATATTTTTCTCCTTCACCCCATTTGGAAGCAAGTGAGGAAAAGGAAATGCATTCTTGGAGACAATATTTTCTTCTTCTAGGTTTTCTGTTGAGACATACCTCAGATTCTAAAAGTTTTCTATAACATCCCCAAGATTTCTGTCCCAATGCTAATTGCATTTCCGAAGTTCTAGAACTGTCTTCTTACCAATTCCTCAGCATTCTCATATAGTACAGGCAAGATTTTACATTTTGTTTTTGAAAACCAGAACATCATCCAACTACTTTACTTGTCTCCAAATTAATCTAGAAGCCAAAAAAAAAAAAAAAAAGTGTCGATATAGGGGCCCCTGGGTGGTTCAGTCAATTAGCATCTGCCTTTGGCTCAGGTCACAATCCCAGGTCCCCAGATTGAGCCCCGCATCAGGCTCTCTGCTCAGTCTCTGCTTCTGCTTCTGCAGAGTCTGCTCAGAAATAGACTCTGTGGAGTCTATTTCTCCTTCTGCCCCTCCCCGACATTCATGCTTGCGCTCTCTGTCTCTCTCTGAAATAAATGAATAAAATCTTTAAAAAAAGTGTCAATATATAAATGATGATGTTCAAGTTTGAGGACTAATATACCCAATCCATCACTGGAGCAGGAGAAGTCCATGAATGCCTCATGTAGCTGGAACTTATTCTCATCACAGAGTTGAAGGACACGATATGTCACTGTAAGGAAAGGTGCAGAGTTAATGTTCATTAATCTTGAAAAAAATAAATTTTATCATTTTTGTACTTATAATGATAGTACCAATAATCATCATGGTTTCTTTTTCTTTTCTTTTTTCTTTTTTTTTTTCCTATTTGTCCTCCTACACAGAGAGGCAACAAGATTTACTTACTCAAAGAAAGTAGAAGGAATTCACATTTCATGGTTTTCCTGATTTATGAAGATGAATGTATTGTATCGCAGTTCCAAAGGCCCAGAGAAAACAAATGCATTTTTACTTTCTCTTATGCCAACCCTCCCTACCCTTCTTCCAAAAAGCGATTTTGTCATGCTTCTGGCTAGGATCCCATAGAGAAGTTTACCCTAATGATAGGAATGCAAAGGGAAGGAAGCAAGGCCATCAAGGAGATGAAAAATGTTTATCATGAAAAATGTGTCAGAGGTCACTGAAATTTCATAACTATTCTATTCTAGTTGGGGTTCTAGTTGAGCAATAACCTGGAGATAAATAGGGAAGAAAGTGAAACAGAAATACATTTTGAGGGGGAAGAGAACCCAAAGGCAACAAGAAAGATTTTACCCCTAATATTCACCAGGGAGATTAAACTTGACCTTTAGAACTCACCAACACATCTGGTGATAAAACAGGCGCTGAGCAGTAGCATGGAGACCCCAGCAACAGTCCATAAGAGCACTTGGGAAGACAAGCGTCTTTTCTCTGTTGAAAGAAATATGCAAACATAGTCAATCTTCCCTAGCAAGTTACAAAAGAGATTCTTACCTAACCACTTATTTCCTTCTACTCGCACTGTTCTATATAGAGTAAGTTTCAAACTTCAGCATGCATCAGAATCATCTGGAAGGTGTGTTGAAACACAGATGAAGGCACTTCACCTCTAGAGTTAATGCTTCATGAGACCTGAGCCAGCAAGTTCCCAGAAGCTGCTATTGGTCTGGAAACCATCTTTCAGAACCACTAAAATTGCTAATCCTAAGATTCGTGAACTAAGATGGGCAACTTTTCCTTCCTAAGTTTCCCAGGTTTGCCCCCCTTCTTTTCCTATTTTTGTCTTTCCCATTTCTCCCTCTTATCCTCTCTGTTTTTCTTGTCTCTCGCCTGCTCTCCTCTTTTCGGTGTCTTATTTCCCAATCTCTCTGTCAATCAGATCAGATAAAACGCGGGCCAACCTCTAGTAGCTCCTCTCCCCTCCCTCCAGATACACATTTTACAGACAGGAAAAGTGGGTTCCAGAGAAGTGAGGTGACTTGCCCAACACGACACAGGGAAAGGGTGGGCAGAGCGGTCTGATTTAGCGCTCCCTGGAATCCAGCCCAGTGATCCTCAGTACAACATACTGTCCTTAACCACTGCCTCCCTCAGCTTCCTCTCTTGCATTCTGTCTCTGTCTTCCTTCTTTTGCTCTAGTGGAGACTTTTCTATTGTCCCTTTCCTCAAAATATTTATCACCTCTTCCCAAAGGAAAGACCTATGAGAGAAAGGGAGAGTTGCAAATTTTACCTGTGCCTTGTGATGTAGATGGTTGGGATGAATTCATTCTCTCTCTCTCTCTCTCTCTTTCCCTCTCTCTTTCTCTCCTCTTGTCAGTTTCTGAATCCAGGAGTATTTTGTTGGTAAGATTCAAGAAAAGTGATTCTTTTTCTGTTTTTTTTTTTAGGAAGTGTGACCCTAAGACATCATAATATCAACGTGTTCTGTGGATTTGTGTTTTAGTCAGGGTTTCCTTTCTTGCGTAAGGAGGACAAGGGACTTTACTGGGCGACACATCTGTCTCAGTTTAGGAAACAACTAAATGGGGAAATGGTGAGATGGTTAAGTATCAGCAGATTGGGCTGAGCATGTGGACACACCAGGGGCTTAAAAATACAGTTTTATTTTGGTGGGTAAAATTTCTGTACTTTCTTCCAGGCATCTCTCATCCTTCAGTCTGCCCTTGACATTTGTGGGGCCCTCCTCCACACTTCCAATTGCACTTTCGGTCCTTGCCACCACAAGTCTGTTAACTGGAAAGGGGACAGACTCCAAGTCTTCACACTTGGCACAGAGCTGGGCATGTTGTATATGCATTTATAACTTGCCCATGTGAATTCATTTTCCTATTTCATGTTTTTTTTTTTTCCTACCTCCTTCTCTTGCATCTCTTGAAACTTCTGAATTTCTCTCATGCTATGTGTGTTGCATTGTGGGTTTATATCTCTTCTAAACAATTTCTTAAAATGTTATTTATTTATTTGACAGACAGAGATCTCAAGTAGGCAGAGAGGCAGGCAGAGAGAGGAAGGGAAGCAGGCTCCCGGCAGAGCAGAGAGCCCGATGTGGGGCTCGATCCTAGGACCCTGGGATCATGACCTGAGCCGAAGGCAGAGGCTTAACCCACTGAGCTACCCAGGTGCCCCTAAAAGTAGTATTTTTATGGTTAACAATATAAGAAGAATGTGGCAAGTAAAAGACCTCCCATCTGTCCTAAGTGTACTCTTCTAAAGTCAGCCATACTTGGGGTGCTTGGGTGGCCACATTTAACCCACTGAGCCACCTAGGCTCTCCTATATCTCTTCTATCAAAGTGCTTACCACTAGGCAGTCTTACAAATCCGCCTCAGTTGAATTACCTCACGTGGTATGACTACTTTGAAATTCAGATTCATTCGTATGTCAAAGCACAGCTTCTGGAGCCTTTGAGACTCAGCAGGTAGTTTCATTCTATTCTTCCAAATTATTTGGGGATTTTTGTTTTATATTAGGGCCTGTATTAGGAGAAATAAACTTGAATGCCAGAAGAAGTAATTTCAATTAGACATAAAAATATAACGCTTCTCTGGAAGGCTAGTTAGATGTAGTAGTGTTCCACTCCCTTCTGTTTGTTTTGTTATTTAACTTCCATTTAGGCTACCAGTCTCTGAGGTTGAATTCTACATGGAAATTTTCCACATCTTACATGGGTAAATTAACAGCAGAATATCATTTTGCGACCTTGAAATTTCATGGGGAAGAAAAATTTCAGAATCTTACTTAACAAAATTCATGGAAAATCATAGTGGATACAGAAAGAAATTCTTATTGTTGTTAAGGAATAGGAATAAGAAGGGATTCAAGAAGAGTAAGTATTCAAAAATATCTTGTTCTGTATTCTCCCATGGCAAAGAGAAAGTTTGTACCATACCACAAAACAGCAACATGCTGATCCCAAGAGCCATGTACCAGCTGCTCTGTGCAGACATTCATGCTCCCAAATGTAACGTCATTGTGTTACATTTATCTAATAAGCTTTTGATATTTAATTGCAATGAAAATTGCCTCCAGAGAAAATTTTATATTTATGGTTATAGCCTGGAAAGTTGTTCTATGATGAAAACTCAAGCCAAATAATGATTTTTAACATTTGGCTTGTGTCATTGAGCCAAAAAGTGTGCGCCTGCTAATATGTATAAAGGTAGCCATTACCTCATGTGTTAAGGAAGGAAAAAGTAGAAATTAGTGGTGCCTGTTTTATAAATTACAGAAAAGTTTAAACAATAGAGTTAAGAAGATAGATACCCAAATATGTTGATGAATATAAAAGTAATTTTTAAAACATAAAAGTGTTGCCGATATGATCTTACTTGACTAAAAACAAATAAGCAATATATTATATAAACACAACTTACATAAGCTTGGAGAATGTCTCAAGGTTTATGCAAGAAATCATTAAGCGGGGTTGACTTTAAATCTTTTTTTTTTTAAATTTTTCTGAGTGAGAGAGAGAGAGAGACAGTGCACATGAGCACAAGCAGGGGGAGCAGCAGGCAGAGGGAGAGGCAGAGAGAGAAGCAGGATCCCTGCTGAGCAAGGAGCCTGAATCGGGACTCGATCCTAGAACTCTAGGATCATTACCTGAGCAAAAGACAGATGCTTAACCGACTGAGCCACCCAAGCACCCCAAGTATGGCTAACTTTAGAAGAGTACACTTAGGACAGATGGGAGGTCTTTTACTTGCCACATTCTTCTTATATTGTTAACCATAAAAATACTACTTTTAGGGGCACCTGGGTGGCTCAGTGGGTTAAGCCTCTGCCTTCGGCTCAGGTCATGATCTCAGGGTCCTGGGATCGAGCTCCACATTGGGCTCTCTGCTCAGCAGGGAGCCTGCTTCCTCCTCTCCCTCTGCCTGCTGCTCTGTCTACTTGTGATCTCTGTCTCTGTCAAATAAATAAATAAAATCTTAAAAAAAATACTACTTTTATAATTTAGAAAAAGTAATAAAACAAAGGATAAAAACATGTATTTTGACTGATATCAACATATTAATTTGTTGATTATTAGTCAATTGAATATTCATAAAATTACTAACATAGAATTGTTTATTGATATTAGTTATTACTGACTGATCATAATAAATAATTGACTGTAGTCATTATGATTCATCACTCAATAATTCATTTAACTCAGCCACTAGATAATTTCTTTTTACTATTCAAAAACCATTTGCTGATAAGACCCATGTTAGATATGCATATATTTTATAATTATTTATAATTTATATATTTTATAATATATACATGTAGAATTTTAAAGTTTTCTTTATTAAATCCATAGAACTATAAAATGGAGGATGCAGAGGAAATTGAGCAATACACTGAAACAATAAAAAGTCCCTTTGAGAACAAGGATATTTTTTAAGATGTGAAGGCTGTGACTCATTGGCATGGGGATTACCAGGTGATTTTTTATATATATAAATATACATATATATAATATATACACACATATATACATATATATTTACATACATATATATACATACATATGTATGTAAATATATATGTATATTTATATATATAATATATACATTTATTTTACTAATGCCTCCTGACACTTGTGAATTTTAATCAATAGAGACCAGTTTGACCTCGTTCTTAAGTATTTTAAGAGCATGAATGTCTGTCTGCACAGAGCAGCTGGTACATGGCTCTTGGGATCAGCATGTTGCTGTTTTGTGGTATGGTACAAACTTTCTCTTCGCCATGGGAGAATACAGAACAAGATATTTTTGAATACTTACTCTTCTTGAATCCCTTCTTATTCCTATTCCTTAACAACAATAAGAATTTCTTTCTGTATCCACTATGATTTTCCATGAATTTTGTTAAGTAAGATTCTGAAATTTTTCTTCCCCATGAAATTTCAAGGTCGCAAAATGATATTCTTTTTTTTTTTTTTACTTTATTTAAGCTTTATTTAAACATATGATGTAACCCCACCCCCCTCACCCAACCCCTCTTCCCCCCACCCCCCTCAGTTTGTTTTATGACATTAAGAGTCTCTTTTGGTTTTTCTCCCTCCCGATCCCATCTTCTTTCATTTTTACTTTTCCTACCACCTTAACTCCCACCCCCGTTGCATCTCCACTTCCTCATATCAGGGATTCTGCTGTTAATTTACCCATGTAAGATGTGGAAAATTTCCATGTAGAATTTAACCTCAAAGACTGGTAGCCTAAATGGAAGTTAAATAACAAAACAAATGATCTAGCTCATTTTTAAACATCATTATATCTAACAGGGGTATTCTGCAAAGATTTAAATTATGCTGTAATTAACTTCTGTTACATTTATATTATTATCTCAAATTTTATAAATGTATGTGAAGCACATTGTTTAAATTTCTGTGAATAACTTTATTAAAGCTCTCTAGACATTGTACTCTTTTTTTTTCTTTTGGAGATTTATTTATTTATTTTAGAGGGAGAGAGAGCACGAGCAGGAGGGACAGGGAATGGGAGAGAGAGGATCTGAAGCCGACTCCACATTGAATGCAGAGCCCAACACAGGGCTCCATCCCAGGACCTGAGTTCATGACCTGTGTCGTAACTCAGTCAGATGCTTAACCAACTGAGTCACCCAGGTGCCCTGCACTCTTTTTAAATATTTGTAGTCACTACCAATTTCCCTATTTATTTTATAATTTACAAACAAAGAGCTTTAAAACAGATGGTAAGGATATAATATCTCTGCTTGACTGATTTCACTTAGAGATTATGCTGAGTGAAATCAGCCAAGCAGAGAGAGTCAATTATCATATGGTTTCACTTACTTGTGGAGCGTTAGGAATAACACGGAGGACATGGGGAGATGGAGAGAAGGGAGTTGGGGGAAATCAGAGGGAGAGATGAACCATGAGAGA
Source organism: Taxidea taxus jeffersonii (assembly GCA_003697995.1). NCBI lineage: Eukaryota > Metazoa > Chordata > Mammalia > Carnivora > Mustelidae > Taxidea > Taxidea taxus. The sequence goes on along the minus strand of ML099919.1, from coordinate 37,228 downwards.
CTGTGGACTCTGAGAAACAAACTGGAGATTTTGGAGGGGGTGTTGGGGATGGGGTGAGCCTGGTGGTGGGTATTAAGGAGGGCACGTATTGCATGGAGCACTGGGTGTGGTGCATAAACAATGAATTCTGGAACACTGGAAAATTTTTAAATTAAATTAAAAAAAGAAAAGAAAAACTATTTGAAATGGTGGCTGTGATGATGATTAGATCAGAAGGCACATTCCTTAGGGAATTACTTGACATGCAGGTTCTAAGCCCTCAGTTAAGTTTGGCTGTAGCCTGTCCTCCCCTCCAGTTTGAATCTCTTTGGAGCAGACTGGGAAGAGGGAGCTATGCAGTCCTTTGAGGACTCAATCAGAGATGAGCTAAGTCACAGGAATAGCATGTAAAACCCACGAAGGAAACAAGCATCTTTCATTGAAGTCCTAGTGAAATCTATTTGTGGGACAAGAGCAAGTTATTCATCTGCTTTTCCTCCAGGCTCATCCAGTTTGATGCTTTTGCCTTTGGTTCTAAAAATTCTGCTTTAAGCATCATTCAGCACTCACTGTATTTTGCAATTGAAAATCAAATCTCTTACCTCTGGCAATAGAACCTCCCCACCAAACTATCTTTGATATGTTGATAATGTTGTCCTTGTTCTTTTCATCCATCTCAATAAAGAAAAGTGTCATTTCTTAACTCGAATTCAATTATCATTTTTTCCATCTGTTTTTAATCAACAGTGGCCTTTAATGTTTGAGAAAATTTGGTCTGCAAGCTCTATGATATTTGCAAGAGAAAGGTAGATACACCGGGAATGGGAAAGAATGTTAGAGTTCAACGCAGTGATCTAATTTTCTTTTTTCTTTCCTTTTTTTTTTTTTTAAGATTTTATTTATTTGATAGACAGAGATCACAAGTAGGCAGAGAGGCAGAGAGAGAGGAGGAAGCAGGCTGTCCGCAGAGCAGAGAGCCCGATGCGGGGCTCGATCTCACGACCCTGGGATCATGACCCGAGCCGAAGGCAGCGGCTTTAACCCACTGAGCCACCCAGGCGCCCCTCAGTGATCTAATTTAATACAGTCATCACAAACACGGTACTGTGTTCCAAATAAGAGATTATTTGCTGGAGATCATGTAAATATTGAGTGGCAGAACAAGGTCTAAGACCCATATCTCTCATTTCAGTGGGTAGTGCTGTTTTTTCCGATTTCCTGCCTCCTTAGTAGGGAGTACGTTTTCCTCCAAAAGCAGTTGAGAAAATAAGGTGACCTTTACACAGCCTGCCATCAAAAGGCCACAAACCCTGGATTTAAAGAGTAGTCATGGAATTCTGACAGCCTTTTCTCTGAATTTACAAAGTAGAGCAATGGGAAGGCAGCTATGCTCACCACTATACCACCAACACCGATCAAAGTAGAGCAATGGGGAACGCATATTCATTACACATCTATGATTTCACATACGAATTAAACAATTCATTAATTTTTATTGAGCTATAATTTACATGTAGCATTGTATCAATTGAAGGTATACAACATGCTGACTTGATACATTTATATATTACAATATGATTACCACTGTAGCATTAGCTAACACCTTTATCACATTATATAATTATTATTTCTTTTGTGTGGTGAGTAAAAATAAGATCTGGTCTCTTAGCAGCTTGGAAGTTTATTTTATAATATAATATTGTTGACTAAAATCTCCACATGCTCGGCATTAAGTCTTCAGGAGTAATTTTTTTTATTTTTTGCTTTTTTTAGGAGCTATTTCTCTATTAGTTGCAAGTTTGTATGCTTACATAACATCTCCCCAAATACGTAATGGAATATCAGCAATATGGATGGGATAGATAGTACCTGTTTACCATCATAGCAATTCAAGTAGGAAAAAGGAACAGTGGTGTAAGAAATACCTCCACAACCACCCTCTAACTGTATCAATTATTTATTTAGTATATGTCACTCACTGGGTCACTCACTGTTTACACAAATCTCATTCAATGGTCATAACAATCAATAGTGAGGTTCTACTATTAATCTCATTTTAATGATGAATAAATTGGGCTAAGATGGAGAGGTTGAAGGACATGCTCCATGCATTAAGATGTAAGAAATAAAGTCACAATTTGAAGCCATAAACATTTTAAAAAACTTTTTAATAACTATTTAATATTCATTAGATAATTAGATAATATCTAATATTCAATTGTATAATAATAAATTAGATAATTATAGTAGATAATTCATTAGATAAACTATGAGAGAGCTATGCTGCTCTAAAGGGATTAACCCTATGGCATGGACAATGGGAAGCCAAGGAATGGATGATTATGAATAAGCCCTTATGGGGTCAGGGCATGTGGAAAGACATTTGGGTCCACCTGCAAGGCCCTCACTGTTTTTCATGTCCCAGTTCAGAAAGCACCAACGCCCCCCAACCCCATAAATCAGGAAGCTGAGACCTTAGCTCAGGAGTGAACCTGGGCTCCTGACCCTCCAGTAGATAGGGTAGATTGGACACATGGCACCCAGGATGGCATATTGCCGGGAATGCTGGATTGCCTTTGAAGGACAGTGACTTGCTTAATGTAGTAACAGCGTGTCCTGTGTTCTAAACAAGCCCACAGCAACTGCCAGAAGAAGCTGGGGGTCATTCACTAGAGTTCCCAGCTAGTGAGGGACTGGCAAATTGATTATATTGGCCCCCTCCCACTGAACCATGCCCTGGTTTGTGGGGACACTGCACCTGGCCTAACCCAGGCTTCCCCCTATGGCCATGCAAACCAGGCTGTCACCATTAGGGGACTGAAGAAATTGAGTATCATACCCTCATCAAATAGTGATTGGGAGGGTCATATTTCAAACGTCATGATATTTAAGACTGGGCAAAAGAATGACATGGGATGGAAATTCCATCTCCTTTATAACCCACGAGCAGTGGGGGTGGTAGGAAAAATCTTACAAAAATGCAAATCTGCTATTATTTCTATAATTTAAATCCAACAAAAGCTCTCCACACATCTTTTAAAATAAAGTTCAGACTTGATACTATGGCCCACAGACTGTTCTTTAGCCTCTATCTTTTGCTTCTCAAAATGTTTCCACACACACTTGTAATAATAATATGATTAATGTTCCTGCTCCTTCTGCCCTCAACTGGAAGTTAGATTGCTTGTGTTCTTTCTCTTGGAATCTCAAGTGCTTAGTATTCATGTTAAAAAAATACATAGAAAACAAGAGGGAGGGGCATCTGGGTGGCTCAGTGGGTTAAACCTCTGCCTTTGGCTCAGGTCATGATCTCAGGGTCCTGGGATCAGGCCCCGCATCAGGCTCTCCGCTCAGCGGGGAGCCTGCTTCCCCCTCTCTCTCTCTGCCTCTCTGACTACCTGTGATCTCTCTCTGTCAAATAAATAAATAAATAAAATCTTTAGGAAAAAAAAAAAACAAGAGGGAAAATGAGTGGAGGTGGATGCCATACCCAGGAAGTTTCCATAATGATCACGAAGAAGTCCTTGTTCCTAAAAATAGCCAGTTTATATCAATCCTTTGGAAGAGATATTAACAGCATAAAAATTATCAATATTTTTCAATATTTTTGGTAAAATTTTGGGGGGAGTGCAAACCCACATTTGAATTTGTCATTGTTTTTCTAATGTAAATTGTGCCATATATAATCGTTCTTCAGAGTGAATGAGGTCAAACCTTAATGGATGAAACTTCATACTTCGTTATGCTTGTTTTGCAATTTCTTGAAAACTTAAACCTCTGAAGTTTCTTCCTCTCATTGTTATTTTTTACTGTAAGCCCTAAACAATGTTAAATCTGTTGTAAAACTGCTATCATAACCAAATTACAACTTTTAAGAAAGCACCTTAGTAAAGATATTCAATAAATATTAGGACTCTTTATTTCCTAGGTTTTAATTAAAGCCCAGAATCCTTGGAATGTCTTCCCTCTTCCTTTCATACATTATCAAATGCATTTTTTATTTTTATTTTTATTTATTTTTTTTAAAGATTTTATTTATTTATTTGACAGACAGAGATCGCAAATAGGCAGAGAGGCAGAGAGAGAGAGGAGGAAGCAGGCTGTCCACAGAGCAGAGAGCCCGATATGGGGCTCGATCCCACGACCCTGGGATCATGACCCGAGCCGAAGGCAGCGGCTTTAACCCACTGAGCCACCCAGGCGCCCCTCAAATACATTTTTTATATGGTCTGTGTTTTTCCCTCACATACACTTTACTTTTAAATTCTTGCTCTCTTGTTGTTTAATTCAACTCATTCTTTCTGGATATTTTGGATTCAAACATGTAACAGATGATTTCTTTCCTGTTAAGGAAGGTCTTTTTTTTTTTTTCCCCCAGTGTATGATCTAATGAATATAATTGGGTATATTTACCGCAGAATTTAAATATGGTTCTGTTCAAGATATATTTGCTTTACACGTATATTTGGGGAATAACTGATAAGCTATAATAAATCTGACTGTGTCCCTTTCAAATATGTATGAAGTATCAGGTGTCCTGAAGACCCACATCCAAATAAAGAGAGAAATCAGTGCCTCCCCAAATTATGACTTTTTTTTTGGTCCCATGAAGATCCAGGAGCTGTTCTGGTCTCTTGGCCATCAGTTTTTATGTCATCACTACTCTGATTTTAGGACTGTTCATCCAATATGGAGACACACCCATTGTCAGAGGAAGTAAATGAAATCTCCGTTATATCCTCCTTGTTTCCTCAATGCTTTGCTGCTTCTGCTTTGACTTGTACTGGTTGGCCTCTCCCGGTCACCTTCGCCTTGAGATAAACGTTATTTGGAGTTACATTTTCTGTAGTCATTTCTGCTGTTTTAGCAAAACTCTTCACAGTGGTTGTGACCTTCAAAGCCATAAAATCAGGGAACACTCCAAATGTGGTTGGTGAACTGATTCTCAGTTGCTCTAGTCCACAGTGGCTCCCTCATTCAAGTACACGTCTGCATAATCTGGCTGGGAACTGCTCCCTCTTTCCCTAACATTGACACAATCAATTTGGTAAAATCGTCCTTCAATGCAGCAAGGGATCCACCACTGCCTTCTACTGTGTTCTGGGTAACTGGGGCTTTCTAGCACTTTCGAGCTTGACTATTGCTTTTCTGGCTATAAGGCTACCAGACAGCTTTGGGGCACCAGGGTGGCTCAGTTGGTTAAGCCTCTGCCTTGGGCTCAGGTCACGATCTCAGGGTCCTGGGATGGAGCCCCGTGTCAGGTTTCCAGCTTAGCCGGGAGCCTGCTTCTCCCTTTCCTCCCCACTTGTGCTCTCTCTTGCTCTCTCTGTCACCTTCTCAAAACAAAACAAAACAAAACAAAACTGTTACCAGAGAGTTTCAGAAAGCCCCAAATGATCATGTTCAACGTGTGTGGATTTCTTTCATAGCCACCTATCTGAGCACCAAAGGCAAAGCCGTGGCAGCTTTGCAAACCTTTTCAATCTTGGCTTCCAGTGCTGGTTTACTGGGTTGTGTATTTCTTCCCAAGTGATATGTGATCCCACTAAGATTGGATAGGAATTCAAGGAAAACAACTTGAATATTTTCCTCCCCAAAAGTAAAAGGAATAAGTGTTTAAGTGATACCATTGACACAAAATGAACAATAATATGGAAATAAAGATTCCAAAGTGTGGCATGAAATAAATGCATTTCCTCAAAACAATGACAATTGTTTTTTAATGAATGACACCATCATCCCCGTGGGCAGCAGGCCATGGTGAAAAAAGCTCTGGGGTCAGATAGAGCAATGTTCAATTTCAACCCCCCTACTGGCTGACTCTGACTTCCGGTGTATCCAATTAACATTCCTTTGAATCACATCTTTCTCCTCTTTAAGCAACATGTGGCGGGTGAACAAGGGTTAAGGTGACAATTAAGTAAAATCATCCATGTGAAAATATATATGCTTCCTTTATGTTAACTATCTTTTTCTTCTTATTTCAATAAAAATTAAATTTTAAGGCATTTTAAGTTCGGGGGGTAGAAAACTAGCGATGTCTAGTTGTCCCTCATTAAACTATTCATAAACCCAAAACAAGATGAAACTTGAGCTTTGGGCAGTCTAAATGGGCTTTCATACGCCCAGGTGACATATGGATCCAAGTTAGGGAGAACACTGAGGGAAACAGACAGGGCTTACTGCTGGTCCCTCCAACATAGAAGAGGGGAAGCTTTACCGACTGAGAGAGAGAAGACCGTCCTTTATGGGAAAGGTTGTTTTTGAATATACTCAGAACTTCCAAACATTTTTTTCTTCCTTCTTCTCCCCACTGATATCTGATATTCCTTACAATTTCTTAAACTATATTTTCCAGTAGTGAGATGTGTAAGGGGTTAGATGTGAATCAAGAAATGAGGTTTTGATCCAGGAATGTAAGATTAACAACTGTAAATAAAAGCACCTGGATGAACTATAGAACAGTTCTCTCTGAGAGATGGAGTTTTCAGTTATTTATTTTTTTATGGCAAGGGAATTCTTCTGCACAGACCATTTCTGATTGTCCAGTAAGAGATCCGTCCTCCTCAGTTAGCTCTCCTCAATTGCCAGGTCATCATCTGCATGTACATACAGATGAGCGCCACACACTTGATTTCTGGAGCTTAAGCTGGAGTTTGCTATAGTGGTCAGGGTCCCTGCTGAGGCATGGCGGCCATCCCCCAGGTAATAAAAGCATTGGAAATAACGGAGTCTCATAAGTTACTGCATCAGGTAAATGTTTTTTAGTTTTGTTTTATTTTGTTTTGTTTTGTTAGAGCAGGAGTCATATGTCATTCAAAGTTCTGGAGATTGAGAGGAATTGTGTTTGCACATAAGATCGAACACAGTACAACTGTAAGATGAAGGAACGTTGAATTAAAGGTATTCTTAGCTTAACTCCATTCTCAATTGTCACCTATCTTTTTTCTTTCTGTAATAGATTTATTTTTTAAAAAGATTTATATATCTGTTTTAGAGAGAGAGTGGGGGGCAGTGGGAGAGGGAGAATCTCAAGCAAACACCCCACTGAACAGGAAGCCCAATGTGGGGCTTGATCTCACAACCCTGAGATCACGAGCAGAGCTAAAATCAAGAGTCAGATGCTCAACTGCCTGAGCCACCCAGGTGCTCCACAAAATAGATTTCTAACTAAAATTTAGTAGGTTTACCACTTTGGTTATACTGAACTGAGTTGCTTCTATTTGGTCATAAACTTGTAGCAAAGGCAAGGAATATTACATTAGAATCTGCTTTGATGTGACTAAGGCAAATTATACTCAGTTTATTACCTGATGATAATGGAAAAGATTGTGTTGTAGAATTTGTGTTGGAAAGTTTCTACAGCTATATTAGGCATCCATTCACTAGAACTCACAGCTTAAAAAGGGATAAGCTGGGGCACCTGGGTGGCTCAGTGGGTTAAAGCCTCTGCCTTCGGCTCAGGTCATGATCCCAGGGTCCTGGGATCGAGCCCCGCATCGGGCTCTCTGCTCAGCAGGGAGCCTGCTTTCCTTCCTCTCTCTCTGCTTGCCTCTCTGCCTACTTGTGATCTCTCTCTGTCAAATAAATAAATAAAATCTTTAAAAAAAAAAAGGGATAAGCTTAGTTTAAAAAAAAATAGAAAATCAGCACAATTATGACAATGTAAGGCCACGTTTTCTAGAGCAAATCTTTCTGTGTTGGGGTTGCATATCAAGCACTGAATTGTAAGGAATTGATAGAAGGAATAAATGTCTTCAGAAACATTCCCATATAAATGGTAGAAATTTAACCCTCTTGAGGGAGCCTAACCAAGTATTTAAGTGAATATCAAATATGTATTTCTTTTTTTTTTTTTTTTAGATTTTACTTATTTATTTGACACACACAGAGAGAGAGCACAAGCAGGGGGAGTGGGAGAGAGTGAAGCAGACTCCCCACTGAGCAGGGAGCCCCATGTGGGGCTTGATCCCAGAACCCCAGGATCATGACTTGAAATGAAGGAAGACGCTTAACTGTCTGAGATAACCAGGCCTCCCATTATCAAATATGTATTTCAGACCAAATGTTCACAAGTCAAAATGGACTGTAAGGGGGTATACTGTGCAGCAATTGAGTTGTGGTGAATGCAGAATACCTCATCATCCAATGGTCCTTTACAAAATATCTAAATTTATTATTTTGTAATATAGTACACTTAAAAGCATAGATAATGGGGGCGCCTGGGTGGCTCAGTGGGTTAATGCCTCTGCCTTCGGCTCAGGTCATGATCTCAGGGTCCTGGGATCGAGCCCCACATCGGCTCTCTGCTCAGCAGGGAGCCTGCTTCCTCCTCTCTCTGCCTGCCTCTCTGCTTACTTGTGATCTCTGTCAAATAAATAAATAAAATCTTAAAAAAAAAAGTATAGATAATGTCCAAGTACTGTTTAAAAAATTTTCATTCCATAAAAGCCTTTTTATGACCAGGTTGCTAAAAAAAGTATTAGTACCAGGGCTCCTGGGTGGCTCCATTGGTTAAGCATCTGTCTTCAGCTGAGGTCACGAACCCAGGGTGCTGGAATCAAGCCCCTTATGGCTTCCTGCTTCTCCCTCCCCCTCTGCCCCTCCCCCCCCACTTGTGCTCTCTCTGTCTCCCTCTGTCTCAAATACATAAATATAACCTTAAAAAAAAAAGAAGTATCAGTACCTATGAAGCACATTGGTCCCTGGATCTCCTTTCCCCAACCACATTCTGCCCCCTGCAGTTCTCTAGAGGGAAGCTCTACTCAAATTTTGTGTTCATCATTTTCTTGCTTTGTTTGAAAACAGTTTTCCATCCCCAGGTAATACCTTGTTGAATTTTTACTGCTTTTCAACTTTATATAAATGTATCATATTGTATATATTCTTCTGTAATTTGCTACATTTCAAAAGCCTGTTTTAAGGATTTATATGCATAGTCATATGTGATATAGTTTTATTTCATTCTTTGTCCCGGCTGCATATTGTATGTTGCTGTGTAAGAATAGCAGCAAATGGTGCTATTTCTTCTATTCTATTCTATTATTCTATTCTTGTACAAATCTGTTTATATGGGTACTATTTCTCTAGAAGTGGAATTTCTGTGTCATAGGGGATTTCTTTGCTAGGAAATATCAAATTGCTTTCTAAATTCTATATATGAACTTTCAACAGCTGTTCATATAAACTCTTCACTGCTCCACACATTTGCCAATGCTTGGTCATTGTCAGACTGTTAATTTTGTCATTGAGATTATGAAGTGGTATTTCATTTTGTCTTATAATTCCCTGATTCATAATGAAATTGTCATTTTACTTCTGCTTTTCTTTGGAATTCAATAATTTCAAAATGACATGACTAAGTGTTGGATTTCTTTTTTTAATCATGTCTGGGATATTCTGGTCTTTCCAAATATGCAGAGTGACTTTTACTATTTTTGGAAAATTCCCAGACGTTTAAGAAAGTATTTTGTTTCCCCTAGTCTCTGTCTCCTCTCCTTAGAGATACAGAATAGTTTATTCTATGCCTCTTAACTTCTATTTTTTCTATATTTTCTACATTTTTCAATGTCCCTTAACCTCTATTTTCTGTTTTTCATCAGAGAAAAATTATTTATCTTCATAAATTACCTTCAGCATTTAAGGGTCTTGACAAAATTTAATATCCATTCTTCCCACAAACACTTGGGAAAGTATAGCTTGGTTATCTCTAAAGCCAGCTTCTATCTTAGTGGGGAGACACTATGACATTCCCACTAAGGTCAAGAACAAGGCAAGAGGCTCTCTTATTTCCATTACTCCTTAGTACTATATTGGAGGTATGTGCCAGTGCATTTTTTTAAAAGGAAAATAAGTAGAAACCTAGCAAATGGAAAAGAAGATACAAAACTATTTCTATTAGCAGATGATATGGTAATATTGGTAATATACCTGAAACATCAAAGAGAATCAAAGATGCCAACAATGAAATGAGTTTAGGAAGAGAGTAGAATAGAAAATGAGTGTACAAAATCAATGGGTATACAAACACAACCAGGCAGAAGAGAAAACTCTATTTACAATAGCAACAGCTAAGATAACAATTCCTGGAAATCAACATAATGAGATATGTGAAAAAACCATATGAGAAAAACGTTAGCACACTTCTGAAAGTGGACGTAAACAAATGGAATGATATCCCTTGTTTGTGGATGTCAGTTTTTTTTTTTTTTTTTAGATTTTATTTATTTATTTGAGAGAAAGCGCACAAGCAGGGTAGAGGACTGAGGGGGAAGGGCAGAGGAAGAGCGAGACGCAGACTCACCACTAAGCAGGGAGCCCTACCCAGGGCTTGATCCCAGGACCTTGAGATCATGACCTGAGTGGAAGGCAGACTCTTAACTGACTGAGCCACCCAAGCACCCAGATGTCAACTTTTCTTAAATTAACATAGAAATTTAGCACAGTCCCACCATAAATAGCATAATTTTTTAAGCAAAAAAATAACTCTGAAATTCATATTGCAAGAAACATACTAGAGTACACATGATATTTTAAAAACATACAGAGTACTGGGTAGAAAAGAAATGAACCATAAAAGGGAAAGAGTCCTTTTAGATATGAAAGCATATTATAAAGCCTCTGTATTTAAAACACTGTGGTATGGGCACAAAAGGAGTCACACAGATGAATGGAATAAACAAAAATTCAGAAATAATACAAGTACTTAAAAATATAAAAGCACCATCCCAAAAGGGACTTTTAAATCAGTACAATGGGAACAACTAACTAGGCATTTGGAAAAATAATGAAATTGGTCCCTATGTCAAATACCAGGATAGGTTCCAAATAGAAAAGAAATCTGAACATAAAAAAATAAAACCATACAGGTCAAGATGGCGGAGAAGTAGGAGGCTGAGACGACATCAGCCAGCAGGAGATCAGCTAGATAGCCTATCAAACCATTCCGAACACCTACAAATCCAACAGGAGATCAAAGAGAAGAAAAACAACAATTCTAGGAACAGAAAATCGACCACTTTCTGAAAGGTAGGACCAGCAGAGAAGTGAATCCAACGCGACGGGAAGATAGACCCCAGGGGGAGGGGCCGGCTCCCGGCAAGCGGCGGAGCACAAAATCAGAACTTTTAAAAGTCGGCTCCACGGAGGGACATCGCTCCAGAGGCTAAACTGGGGTGAAGACCTCACGGGGACAACGTGGACTCAGGTCCCGCGGGGTCACAGAAGGATCGGGGGTGTCTGAGTGTCGCAGAGGTCACAGGTATTAGAGCGGGGAAGCCGGCTGCGGAGACAGAGCCGAGATTTCCTAGTGGTCTGTGACACGGACCGGTGCTCTGTGGCACTGGCCGGTGCTCTGAGCGAGGGGTCCCCACAAGATCCGGGGAGACTCCGACCCGGGAGAGCTCAGGGATCTACGGGGTCCGGAGACTCCAGGTGGGACTCTGCCAGAGACAGAGACGCTTGGTCACAGGCTGGGTGAGCTCGGAGCGCTCCCAGAAGCCAGTGAGACGGGACTGATTACGCACGATTTTCTCTGAGCGCGGTCTGCGGGTGCGCGCAGTGTCGGTGGGCCCGCGGTGTCGGCGGCCCGCGGCGTCTGCGGGCCTGCGGTGTCTGCGGTTGCGCGGTGTCTGCGGGCGGGCGCACGCGCGTGCAATCTCCGGCGCAAACGCGGGCTAGGGAGACTGGAGGGATTAAACGCTTTTCCCTGAAGGCGCGCTGAAGACTGGGGCCCCTAGCCCTCGGCTCCTCTGAACCGGAGATTGGGAGGCCGCCATTGTCATTCCCGTCCTCCAGAACTCTACAGAAAGCGCGTTCAGGGAACAAAAGCTCCCGAAAGCAAACCTGAGAGGATTACTTAGCCCGGCCCCTGGTAAGGGCGGTGCAACTCCGCCTGGGGCAAAGACACCTGAGAATCACTACAACAGGCCCCTCCCCCAGAAGATCAAAGAAATCCAGCCAAGACCAAGTTCACTTAACAAGGAGAACAGCGGATTCTTATCTGGACAAAATGACAAGGCAGAAAAACTCACCACAAAAAAAAGAGCAGGAGACAGGACCGAAGGCTAGGGACCTAATCAATACAGACATTGGTAATATGTCAGATCTGGAATTCAGGATGACGATTCTCAAGGTTCTAGCCGGGCTCGAAAAAGGCATGGAAGATATTAGAGAAACCCTGTCAGGAGAAATAAAAACCCTTTCTGGAGAAATAAAAGAAATAAAGTCTAATCATGTTGAAATAAAAAAAGCTATTAATGAGGTGCAATCAAAAATGGAGGCTCTTACTGCTAGGATAAATGAGGCAGAAGACAGAATTAGTGATATAGAAGACCAAATGGCAGGGAATAATGAAGCAGACCAAAAGAGAGACAATCAACTACTGGACCACGAGGGGAGAATTCGAGAGATAAGTGATGCCATAAGACGAAACAACATTAGAATAATTGGGATTCCAGAAGAAGAAGAAAGAGAAATAGGAGCAGAAGGTATACTGGAGAGGATTATTGTAGAGAATTTCCCTAATATAGCAAGGGGAACAAGCATCAAAATCCAGGAGGCGCAGAGAACACCTCTCAAAATCGGTAGGAACCGACCCACACCCCGCCATCTAATAGTAAAATTTACAAGTCTTAGCGACAAAGAGAAAATCCTGAAAGCGGCACGGGACAAGAAGTCTGTAACGTACAATGGTAAAAATATTAGATTGGCAGGAGACTTATCCACAGAGACCGGGCAGGCCAGAAAGAACTGGCATGATATATTCAGAGCACTAAACGAGAAAAACATGCAGCCAAGAATACTTTATCCAGCTAGGTTATCATTGAAAATAGAAGGAGAGATTAAAAGCTTCCAGGACAAAAAAAAAGTGAAAGAATTTGCAAACACCAAATCAGCTCTACAGGAAATATTGAAAGCGGTCCTCTAAGCAAAGAGAGACCCTAAAAGTATTATCAGAAAGGAACAGAGACAATATACAGTAACAATCACCTTACAGGCAATACAATGGCACTAAATTCATATCTCTCAATAGTTACCCTGAACGTAAATGGGCTAAATGCCCCAATCAAAAGACCAGGGTTTCAGAATGGATAAAAAAACAAAACCCATCAGTATGCTGCCTATAAGAAACTCATCTTAGACCTGAAGACACCTCCAGATTGAAAGTGAGGGGGTGGAAAACAATTTACCATGCTAATGGACATCAGAAGAAAGCTGGGGTGGCAATCCTTATATCAGATCAATTAGATTTTAAGCCAAAGACTATAATAAGAGATGAGGAAGGAGACTTCATCATACTCAAAGGGTCTGTCCAACAAGAAGATCTAACAATTTTAAATATCTATGCCCCTAACATGGGAGCAGCCAACTATATAAACCAATTAATAACAAAATCAAAGAAACACACTGACAAGAATACAATAATAGTTGGAGACTTTAACACACCCCTCACTGAAATGGACAGATCATCCAAGCAAAAGATCAACAAGGAAATAAAGGTCTTAAATGACACACTGGACGAGATGGACATCACAGATATATTCAGAACATTCTACCCCAAAGCAACAGAATACACGTTCTTCTCTAGTGCCCATGGAACGTTCTTCTCTAGTGCCCATGGAACATTCTCCAGAATAGATCACATCCTGGGTCATAAATCAGGTCTCAACAGGTATCAAAAGATTGGGGTCATTCCCTGCATTTTTTCAGACCACAATGCTCTGAAGCTAGAACTCAATCACAAGAGGAAATGTGGAAAGAGCACAAATACCTGGAGGCTCAACAGCATCCTTCTAAAAAATGAATGGGTCAACCAGGAAATTAAAGAAGAATTGAAAAAAACCATGGAAACAAATGATAATGAAAACACAACGGTCCAAAATCTGTGGGACACAGCAAAGGCAGTCCTGAGAGGAAAATATATAGCGATACAAGCCTATCTCAAGAAACAGGAAAGGTCTCAAATACACAACCTAACCCTACACCTTAAGGAACTCGAGAGAGAACAACAAAGAAAGCCTAAACCCAGCAGGAGAAGAGAAATAATAAAGATCAAAGCAGAAATCAATGAAATAGAAACCAAAAAAACAATAGAACAAATCAATGAAACTAGGAGCTGGTTCTTTGAAAGAATTAATAAGATTGATAAACCCCTGGCCAGACTTATCCAAAAGAAAAGAGAAAGGACCCAAATAAATAAAATCATGAATGAAAGAGGAGAGATCACAACCAACACCAAAGAAATACAAACAATCATAAGAACATATTATGAACAACTCTATGCCAACAAATTCGACAATCTGGAAGAAATGGATGCTTTCCTAGAGACATATAAACTGCCAAAACTGAACCAGGAAGAAATAGAAAACCTGAATAGGCCCATAACTAGTGAGGAGATTGAAACAGTCATCAAAAATCTCCCAACAAACAAAAGCCCAGGGCCAGATGGCTTCCCAGGGGAATTCTACCAAACATTTAAAGAAGAATTAATTCCTATTCTCCTGAAACTGTTCCAAAAAATAGAAATGGAAGGAAAACTTCCAAACTCATTTTATGAGGCCAGCATCACCTTGATCCCCAAACCAGACAAGGATCCCATCAAAAAAGAGAATTACAGACCAATATCCTTGATGAACATAGATGCGAAAATTCTCACCAAAATACTAGCCAATAGGATCCAACAGTACATTAAAAGGATTATTCACCACGACCAAGTGGGATTTATTCTAGGGCAGCAGGGTTGGTTCAACATCCGCAAATCAATCAATGTGTTACAGTACATTAACAAAAGAAAGAACAAGAACCATATGATACTCTCAATAGATGCTGAAAAAGCATTTGATAAAGTGCAACATCCCTTCCTAATCAAAACTCTTCAAAGTGTAGGGATAGAAGGCACATACCTCAATATTATCAAAGCCATCTATGAAAAACCCACGGCAAGTATCATTCTCAATGGAGAAAAACTGAGAGCTTTTCCGTTAAGGTCAGGAACACGGCAGGGATGTCCGCTATCACCACTGCTATTCAACATAGTACTAGAAGTCCTAGCCTCAGCAATCAGACAACAAAAAGAAATTAAAGGCATCCAAATCGGCAAAGAAGAAGTCAAACTATCGCTCTTTGCAGATGATATGATACTATATGTGGAAAACCCAAAAGGCTCCACTCCAAAACTGCTAGAGCTTGTACAGGAATTCAGTAAAGTGTCAGGATATAAAATCAGTGCACAGAAATCAGTTGCATTTCTTTACACCAACAACAAGACAGAAGAAAGAGAAATTAAGGAGTCAATCCCATTTACAATTACACCCAAAACCATAAGATACCTAGGAATAAACCTCACCAAAGAGGCAAAGAATCTATACTCAGAGAACTATAAAGTACTCATGAAAGAAATTGAGGAAGACACAAAGAAATGGAAAAATGTTCCATGCTCATGGATTGGAAGAATAAATATTGTGAAAATGTCTATGCTACCTAAAGCTATCTACACATTTAATGCAATGCCTATCAAAATCCCATCCAATTTTTTCAAAGAAATGGAACAAATAATCCTAAAATTTATATGGAACCAGAAAAGACCTCGAATAGCCAAAGGAATATTGAAAAAGAAAGCCAAAGTTGGTGGCATCACAATTCCCGACTTCAAGCTCTACTACAAAGCTGTCATCATTAAGACAGTATGGTACTGGCACAAAAACAGACACATAGATCAATGGAACAGAATAGAGAGCCCAGAAATAGACCCTCAACTCTATGGTCAACTAATCTTCGACAAAGCAGGAAAGAATATCCAATGGAAAAAAGACAGCCTCTTCAACAAATGGTGTTGGGAAAATTGGACAGGCACATGCAGAAGAATGAAATTGGACCATTTCCTTACACCACACACGAAAATAGACTCAAAATGGATGAAGGACCTCAACGTGAGAAAGGAATCCATCAAAATCCTTGAGGAGAACACAGGCAGCAACCTCTTCGACCTCAGCCGCAGCAACTTCTTCCTAGGAACAACGCCAAAGGCAAGGGAAGCAAGGGAAAAAATGAACTATTGGGACTTCATCAAGATCAAAAGCTTTTGCACAGCAAAGGAAACAGTCAACAAAACCAAAAGACAACTGACAGAGTGGGAAAAGATATTTGCAAATGACATATCAGATAAAGGGCTAGTATCTAAAATCTACAAAGAGCTTAACAAACTCAACACCCAAAGAACAAATAATCCAATCAAGAAATGGGCAGACGACATGAACTGACATTTCTGCAAAGAAGACATCCAGATGGCCAACAGACACATGAAAAAGTGCTCCACATCACTGGGCATCAGGGAAATACAAATCAAAACCACAATGAGATACCACCTCACACCAGTCAGAATGGCTAAAATGAACAAGTCAGGAAATGACAGATGCTGGCGAGGATGTGGAGAAAGGGGAACCCTCCTACACTGTAGGTGGGAATGCAAGCTGGTGCAACCACTCTGGAAAACAGCATGGAGGTTCCTCAAAAAATTGAAAATAGAGCTACCTTATGACCCAGCAATTGCACTACTGGGTATCTATCCTAAAGATACAAACGTAGTGATCCAAAGGGGCACGTGTACCCGAATGTTTATAGCAGCAATGTCCACAATAGCCAAGTTATGGAAAGAACCTAGATGTCCATCAACAGATGAATGGATAAAGAAGAAGTGGTATATATATATGATGGAATACTATGCAGCCATCAAAAGAAATGAAATCTTACCATTTGCGACGACATGGATGGAACTAGAGCGTATTATGCTTAGCGAAATAAGTCAACTGGAGAAAGACAACTATCACATGATCTCCCTGATATGAGGAAGTGGAGATGCAA
>ML099919.1:988-19989 GCA_003697995.1 Taxidea taxus jeffersonii | reverse complement strand
GATGGAATACTATGCAGCCATCAAAAGAAATGAAATCTTACCATTTGCGACGACATGGATGGAACTAGAGCGTATTATGCTTAGCGAAATAAGTCAACTGGAGAAAGACAACTACCACATGATCTCCCTGATATGAGGAAGTGGAGATGCAACGGGGGTGGGAGTTAAGGTGGTAGGAAAAGTAAAAATGAAAGAAGATGGGATCGGGAGGGAGAAAAACCAAAAGAGACTCTTAATGTCATAAAACAAACTGAGGGGTGTGGGGGGAAGAGGGGTTGGGTGAGGGTGGTGGGGTTACATCATATGTTTAAATAAAGCTTAAATAAAGTAAAAAAAATAAATAAATAAAACCATACAAATGCAAGAATATACAGCTGAAGTTTTATATAACTCGAGTCTGAGAACTTAACTGTGACTAATTACAACTAAAAATCCAGATACTACGTAACCTATAAAAACACTATACGCATTGACAAAACACAAATGAGAAAATAAGAGAAATATTTGTAACATATAGCAGATAAAAAACTAACATAAAGAGCTTTTAAGAATAAAGAAAAAAGGGGCACCTGGGTGGCTCAGTGGTTAAGCGTCTGCCTTAGGCTCAGGTCATGATCCCAGGTCCTGGAACCCAGCCCCACATCGGGCTCTCTGCTCAGCAAAGAGCCTGCTTCTCCCCCTCCCTCTCCCATTGCTGGCTGCTCCCCCAGCTTGGGATCGCTTTCTCTCTTTCTGTCAAATAAACAAATGAAATCTTTTTTTTTAAAAGGTTTTATTTATTTATTTGACAGAGATCACAAGTTGGCAGAGAGGCAGGCAGAGAGAGAGGGAGAGGAGGAAGCAGGCTCCCTGTTGAGCAGAGAGCCCAATGCGGGGCTCGATCCCAGGACCCTGGGATCATGACCTGAGCAGAAGGCAGAGGCTTTAACCCACTGAGCCACCCAGGCGCCCCTAAATGAAATCTTTTAAAAAAAGGAAGAATAAAGGAAAAAAGAACAGTGACATCCCGATGGCAAGAACACTTAATCCTTAGATAGTGGCTCTTAGCCACCATTTCTCACTTAATTGAACTGGAGGTTTTTGGAGAAATGGATGAGTATAGGTCTGACACAAGAAAGGTACAGGACAAAGCCTTGTCCCTCTTTTTTTGTGTGTGCAGAAAGCAAAACAGTGTTCAATAACTGATGGAGACTTAACAAATGGACAAGTGAGTCAACTCGAAGAGATTCGTACTGGCCAGATTTGGGCACATTTAAGACCAAAAAAAGCCAATGATGAATTATAAAAATTAAATTAAAAACAGAATCTAGAGTCTGTAATATTCCTCAAAATATGGGTGTGGGGAAAGCACGGGGGCTCTTCTTCATGTAAGGATGTCTGGTAATAAATATGAAAGAAGTGACAGAATTATCAAACCATGGCTTTGCATCAATCTCTAATTTTAACAATTGTTTTAGTCTGGAATCATCAATGGGTTTTGAAATCAATGGGAGAATGTTGCTGGAGAATTAGCCATGTGAATATACTGGGAACAGCATTATAGGCAGAGGGAATGACAATGGTCACAGTAAAGCAGGAGTAAGTGGGATATGAATCATACCACAGGGGCCACAGAGGAAGAGAAGAGTAAGAGTGAGTGGGAGGGAGGAGAGGAGGAAACCAGGTGGCCAGGCCTTGCAGAGACTTGAAGGCAATTTTAAGGACTGGCTTTTGTCACACTGAAATGGGGAACAGTTACAGGGTTTTGAGCAAAAGAGTGGTATAATCTGACTTAAGTTAAAAAAAAAAAATTCACTCTGAATAGTCTGGAGGGGATAAGGAGGGAGATATGTGCCAGAATGGTATTACTGTCAAAGGCACAAGGAATCTAAATATTGGTTTTGTGTAATATGAGCATAAACAGGGTGTGCTGGTTCATTTTATGTGTCAATTTCATTACATTAGGGAGTACCCAGATATTTAGTGAAACATTATTTCTGGATGTGTCTGTGAGAGTTTTTCCCAATGACATTAGACTTTGAATTAGTCGTTGTAGCAAAGCAGATTGCCTTCACCAATGTGGGTGGGCGTTATCCAATTTGTTGAGGACCTGAATAGAACAAAAGGCAGAGGAAAGGAGAAGGTGGCCCCTTTCTGCCTGATCACTTGAGCTGAAATGTTTTTCTTCTCCTGCCCTTGACTGAGACTTACACCATCAGCTCCCTGATTCTCAAACCTTTGGACGTGAACACCACAAGCTTTCCTAGGTCTCCAGCTTGCAGATCGGAGACTGTGAGACTTCTCAGTCTCCACAACCGCATGAACCGACTCCTTGTAATACATCTTAGGGTTCCTTAAAGGACCCTGTCTGATACACAGACAGACAATTGATGGCAGAGAACACATCTTCTTTATACAATTTGTGAATTGTGCACACACTGAGAATAAAAATTGGAGTATAAGTTTTGGATAATCATACACTATTTTAATCATTTTAAGAATGAGTGGAAATTAAATCTTCAGGTATGAACAGAATTTAAAAAGTAAATGAACTTGCTTTATACCAATGGCAATCTGAAATCTTAATAATATTCACTGTATTTAAAAAACTACATCACTATATGTATCTCAGGAAAGAATGAAGTTTTATGGGAACTAAGATACACATGTAAAATGACATTTTGTAGAGGACCATGGTGAGAGAAAAAAAAAAAAATCAGCACTTTCCCTCGATGTTCCCAAGCCATCAGAACATGCAAGGAGAAATTTTAGTGAGAGGCTGCAGGCATTACTGCCAATGACTTTATGAACATTTAAAAGAAATGTTTTCTTTTTCTTTTTGTGGACAGTGAGGATGTACTTTATTGATTTTTAGTTTTTGTATTTCATAAGCAGTAGAATCAAATTGCAACTTTAGTAATAGATTTAAATTTCTGGCACATCCAATACTCCCTTGGAAATAGTTGAAATGGGCTTTGAAGCCTTGATGGGCAAGATTGTTAAAAAAAAAAAAAAAGGAAGCAGGGTAGGGTAGAGGAGAAATCAAAGCTTGTTTCAGCAGGGTAAGATAATTATAGAGAAATGGTTAGGAATTGTTATACTGGTAGCCAGAGGAATCCTTATGTAGAGTTCTATTCCAAAACCAAATGTGTCTGCTTTTCTTTTGTAACGCCAAGACCTGAACACGTCAGTCTTGTTCCGACAAACTTTTACCCAACAATTCGATGTTTTATGTGGAACAATTGTTCAGCCCATTGTGCTGGGGCTTTTTTTTTTGTTGTTGTTGGCTTGTCTTACCATTTTATTACCCAAGTTCAAGTTTACATAAAACATCTAGAAAATCCACCATCGCTTAGGAAAAATAATCTCAAAGGTAAACACGAGCAAACACAGCATGCTGCCTTTCCTCCCAGATGCACAGATTTTATTTGTGAGGAGAGCACATGATAAGCCCTTAGAGAAGAAGAAAAAATAACTGGAACAGCTAAAACAACTCTACGGTGTAATGGTTTCATTGTGGTGGTTTCGCAGACTCACATATGTGATGATCCTGAATCTGCTACTAATGAAATAGGGCCAGCATAGGGAAGAAAACATCTGGACCAAAATCATGGTTGAGATACCAACAGAAACATTACCTATCCCTCACACTTTCTTTTCACTTGACAAGGCTGTATGAAGCGACATTGTCTTCCTTAAATATTTCTGAAACAAGATTATTACCATAGAGTTCTACGCTCTCCATCTCCTTCTAGAATGGGAAATAATAATATAAATAAATAATTCCAAATTAGTTCTGTTAAAATATTTTTCCTCTGATAATTTAGAAAACGAGTCTTATTTCCTATCTACCTTGGGGGGGTGGGGTTAACATTGAGCTCTTTCTCATCTTTGTAATTCTTTTAGTTCTTATCACTATATTTTTAAGGAGGCTCCTCCCAGGTTATGTCTTTGGCACCCTGGTCATACAAATATCATACACTGTCCTCCTTAAGAGTTTTGAAATAATTTTTACTCAGCACTCACACTGTAGGATGGCTCACGTTCAAGAGTAACATATAAAAAAATAAGCTCTTCAGGGTAAAAAAAAAAAAGCATAGTTTTTTATTTTGTTCTTTGGGTGGATTCATAAAAGGAGAAGAACTTGAGACGTGTCATGGTGGGAGGGGTGTTCCAGGGTTCCTACTCAAGTCAATTGTTCAGTATAATTATGAAAAGTTAACATCCTCTAAGAATGATCTAGTCCTTCCTGTGTTTCCCAAATTCATACAGAGAGGAAATTGGGACCTCTGTTGTCATTTATCTTCAGCTAGACTTCACAGTATGAGTTTCATGGGCCAACTATTAGCTTTTATCTACTCACTGAAAATGCATGGGTGCCTGGGTCCTGGAATTTTTCTGGATGTGCCACTCCACAGTTGTCTGCCCTGGCGTAGTTGCATAAACACCCAAACCCATCTGGACTTCTTATGTTGTGTTACTCTGGTTGAATTAAGAGAGTTTAAGGGCGACCAAAGTAAAATGCCTACACTTAATGTCGTTCCCATTCTGCCGGAGAAGACTTCATTAGGGATATGCAAAGGGATTGGGAAATGGGTTCCTACCCACATTGGTACACACACACACACACACACACAGCTGAGAGTTACCATTAATTCCTTCAACAAAGCATTTATTTATTTTATTTATTTTTTTAAAAGATTTTATTTATTTATTTGACAGAGAGAGTGAGCACAGGCAGAGGGAGTGGCAGGCAGAGGCAGAGGGAGAAGCAGGCTCCCTGCTAAGCAAGAAACCTGATGTGGGAATTGATCCCAGGACGCTGGGATCATGACCTGAGCTGAAAGCAGCCGCTTAACCAACTGAGCCACCCAGGCGTCCCCAACAAACCATTTATTGATCCAGGTAATAGTCTAGGTTCTAGGAGTACTGACATGACAAAGGAGACAAAAATTCTTGCTTTTATGGTAGCTATTTTCTAGGAAGCGGAAAAACAACAGCATCACGAAAATTTTAAGTACATTATGTAGTCTGTTGGAAGATGATGAATAATGTGGGGGGAAAATAAAGCAGGAAAGAAGACAGGAAATTCTTCCTGGAAGAGAGTTGAGATTTTAAAGAGGGTGGTCAAGGAAAGCCTCACTGAGAAGGAGATGATGAGCCAGCACTTGAAAGAAGTGGGGAAGCAAATCTTGAAGGTGTCTGGGAAAGAGGCAGAGGGAATAACAAGTACCAGCCTCAAATCAGAAGCATATACAGCAGGTTAGAGCAACAGCTAGAGTAAGAGGCGGGAAGTGAAAGGGGGAGGGGTACAGCCACAGGAAATAAGGTCAAAGAGGTCATGGTCACGGAGGACAGGATCTCTGAGAGCCTTGTCCTCCATTTTAATGATTCTCTCTGGCTTTATTCTGACTTAGGTAAGAAGCCACTGGAGCTTTTGCAAAGAACAGTGCTATCTTGCAAGTTACCTTTCCACAAGATTGCTTCAGCTGCTGCATTGACTGGGAAAAAAACAAATCAGGAAAATCTTTCATACTATGCCTAAGAATTAAAATCCCGATGAGAGATGATGCCATCTTTGGCCCAGGTCACAAGGATGATAAGAAGTCTTAAAATACCAGATATATTTTGAATGATAAACCAGGAGGAGTGCTGGTGGATTCGTATGAATGATCAGGGAAAGGAGGAGTTAAGGATAAGTCCAACAGTCTAGATCAAAACCTGGCAGGGTGACATTTAGAAAATTGACCTCCCTGGCTATAAAAGCATCTCTGCTCACTCTTGTTAAATGGGCGTGAAAATTTGAATTTGACTGATGAAGGCAGCACAGTTACATCTCAATTTTCTAGATTTTGTTGGTTGCATGAGCTTTCCTGACAGAGTAAATTTTGCTGTGATTTTTTTTTTTTTTTGGACAGGGTCCTGGCTGATGGGATTGACGAAACCCAGTATTACAGGGTCGTGGTGTCTCACAGTGGAGATCTCCTTTCTCACAAGGTCACTAAGGCCCCAATTTGTCCTGAAATAGCTCCATTTTCCTTTCACATGTGTGTTGTTGAGCTGCATTTCTTATCCGCTTACAGAGACAAGAAATAGGAAATCAAAGTTTCATAGACCAAAGTAATTCTTAACTTCGGCTCAATGTTTTTAACTCTACGTCATTCTGAATCCGTAAATTATTCATTGAGTCAATGATGGCGCATGGCTAACATGTGCCAATGAACTTTTTAAGAATTATGAACAATATGTGATTGAACAAGAGAAAGTAAAGAATGAGAAGAGGATAAATTCTAAACGCAGGGGAAATATTTTCTTTTTCTTTTTTTGGGGGGGAAATATTTTCTTATCAATTAGTTGGTGTATCAAGTCTCATTCCTGAGGTAGTGATGCCCCCTTGTGGCTCTAGACTCTAGATCTAGAAGGATCATTCCTTCATTTCTTCTGGAATTTAGGGTACTAATTACGAAATGTCATGACATGTTTCTATGTTAGCATTAAATTGTAACATAGAGATTCACATTAAGTAAACTTTCAACTTACTTTCTATTCTAGGATATAGATTTCCAAGAAAAAATTTACCTTTAATCCAGCTTTTTTCTTTTCTATTGGGAAAATAACATCAATTTGGTGTGTGTGTGTGTGTGTGTGTGGTTTATTTTTGATACTTATATAGTGTAAAGTCAATAAGAACACAGATTCAGTAAATATTGAACTGATACTCTCAGAAAAAATATAGAGTCAGGTATCTGTGAACCTCTAGTCGCATTTTTTTTGTCAACTGATCAGTACATCTGTTTTATGTATTTCCTGTTTAAAGACACTATGTTAACTATATATTGTTGTTGGTTCATTAACATTATAAGATTCACTGACAGCCAACAGGAAGTTTATCAAACACCCGTACTTTCTCCATTAGGCACATCTCACGGAGCCTTTCTGCACTTATGAATAATAGACAGCACATCAGCATCAGCATTGCACGTGGGTAGCATTTTATTTTATTTTTAAAGATTTTATTTATTTATTTCACACATACACACACACACACACACACACACACACACACACACACACAGAGGGAGACAGTGTACAAGCAGGGGGAGCGGCAGACAGAGGGAGAGAGAGAAGCAGGCTCCCTGCTGAGCAAGGAGCCCAGTGCAGGGCTGGGGCTCCATGTCAGACTCCATCCCAGGGCCCCGGGATCATGAACTGAGCCAAAGGAAGACGCTTAACCACTGAGCCACCCGGGCGCCCCCATGGGGAGCATTTTAGATAGTGAACTCACCAACAGAAAAGCACAGAAGTGGAATTGCTGGGTCATAAGGTAGTTCTACTTTTAAGTTTTCGAAGAACCTCCGTACTCTTTCCATAGAAGCTGCACCAATTTACATCCTACCCACAGTGCACCAAGATTCCTTTTTCTCCACATCCTTGCCAGCATTTGTTATCTCTTATCTTTTTAAAATTAACATTTAATGTATTATTTGTTTCAGGGTCTGTGAATCATCAGTCTTACACAATGTTATCTCTTATCTTTTTGATAAGATCATGAGATATTACTGTGCTTCGGGTTTGCATTTCCCTAATGATGAGCAACATTGAGCACTTTTTTGTGCGCCCTTTGGCCACTCCTATATCTTTTAGGTCGTGTATCTTTATGTCTCTTCAGGTCCTTCACCCATTTTAAACTGGATCACTTATTTTTACTTGAGTTGTGTGAGTTCCTTATATATTTTGGATATTAACCCCTTTATCAGATATATTACTTAACAAATATTTGCCTCTCATTCCTTAGGTTGTCTTTTCCTTGTTTCTTTTGCTGTGCAGAAGCTTTTTAGTTTGATGTAGTCCCACTTGTTCATTTTTTATTTTGTAGTTTGCGCTTTAGGTGTCATTTCCCCCCCCAAAATAATAGCCAAGACCCATGTCAAAGACCCATGTCAAAGAGTTTTTCTCCTTTTTTTTTCTTAGAGGAGTTTTATGGTTTCTGGTCTTACATTTAAGTCTTTAACTCACTTTGAGTTAATGTTTCTTTATTCAGACAAGTTTAAAAATCCTGCTAATAGGGGCACCTGAGTGGTGCAGCTGGTTAGACACACAACTCTTGGTTTCCGCTCAAGCCATGATCGCAGGGTCATGGGATCAAGCCTTACGCCAACTCTGCGCTCAGTGTGGAGTCTGCTTGAGCTTCTCTCCCTCTCACTCCTCCCCTCCCCCACTCTCTCTTTTTCTCTCTCTCTCAAAATAAAATAAATAAAATCTTTTTAAAAATTCCACTGATATATTTGAGAAGATAAGCTAAATGGCAGTTTCTAGAAGCTGAGTTGCTGTTGAATGCCATTATATTTATCACCATCTAACATATATTTTACTGATTGGTTTTGATGGTTAGTTATGTCTCCCAACTAGAATAAAAACTTCAGGACGGCAGAGATTATGGTGTCCTTGTTGTTTTTGTTGCTTGCTACTAAGCATCCCCAATGCTCAGAATGAAGTTTTGATAATAACCAATGGTTATATAGTATTTACTACATGCTTTGTAATAAGGATAGCTATGTACTTTATTTTCCAAACTGGGACTCTTTTTAGATCGAATGGGAGGACCTAGGAAGAGTTTGAAGCTTCATGTGAGATGGTGTACTCATATATTAATTTATTCCAGTGTAAGAAATATATTCTGGCTAGGAGAAAATATAAAAACAGATATAAATTAATTGAAAACAATTTTACATTTACCATTCAGTATGTTCACTTATTTTTTTGTATAACATTTTAATTTCACTGGCTAGATTTCCTTCCAATAGAATATGGAGTCTGTTCTATGTGAAACATTTCTAAGAGCATGCATGGTGATTATTTCAGATATATCATTGATGTGGGGAGTGAGGTAAAGTAAGGAAAATATATTCTTATTTTTCGAGTCTGGAGGCCAAATATAGTCATTGGGATTATTATTACTGATTCTCTGAAGAAAATTTCCTTCAAAACTGTTTAGATCTCTTTCTCAGCCTATGTCCAAATCTCTTTGTGATGAAAATATTAATACTCTCTTTCGACAACGTTGTTTTGGTTGGTTGGTTGGTTGGTTGGCTTTTGCTGCCCAATATACCAAATTATTTTTCCCTCAGATCATCAGAAAACATAAATCTGGCTCAGGAGAAAAGACAAGACCCTGATGTTTAATATCCTTTTTCACTGAGAGACTGCAAATGTTAATTTTCTAATGTTTTTATTTGAATTATATTTTCACTTTTTTTAGAACACTGAAAGCACATAGAAACACAGAATGGACAACAGTTTTAGTCAACTTTACTCACCTAGGGATCTTAGAGGAGAAGGAAAAAAGGGGGGGGGGTGGAATTTTCACTATAGTTCCAACTAAAGTGGGACAATGTGGTAAATTTTGGAAAGTCCATGAACTTTGGAGTCAGACCCTATATTTAGGCTGTGTAAATTGTTTTTCTCCTTAAGCTTCTCCTTCTTCACCTATTAAAAAAAAAGTGATTAAAAAGCCTGCCATTGACCTTAGCAGAGTGATTAAGGTTAATGTCATCAGTAAAACATATTGACATCAAGTGCCCCTTGATATGGCGCACTGGGAAGCACATTGTCTTTGTGGCCTGCCCCCAACAGTGCTGAACCTCCATCTCATAATGAGAAATCTCCAGAGAAGCCCATCCTGAGGCACATTGTACAAAATAAAGGATGGGCACCCTTCCAAAATGTCAGAATTGTAGAGACAAGGGAGAACTTAGGAATCGTTGGAGGCTGGAAGAAACCAAGGAGACAGGACAAAACTAAACCCAAGATGCCATCCTGGATTGGGTCCTAAAACAGAAGCAATGGGAAAACTGGAGAAATTTTTTGATGAAGTTTTGAAATTACTTAGCAGCATTGTACCAATATTATGATGCACTGTCATTTTTTGGATAAATATTTGATGTTTCTGTAAGATAGTAACACAAAGAGAAGTGTATATAGGAATGCTGTTTTCACAATTTATCTTAAAAAGTCTAGAGTTACTTCTTTTTTAAAAAGTAACTCTAGACTTTTTAAGATAAATTAAATTAAAAAAGCCTCTCATGAAGACTTTTAGAATAGTATATTCTGGGAAATCTGTAGTTTGGTTTTTATTTATTTATTTATTTATTTATTATTTTTTTAAAGATTTTATTTATTTATTTGACAGAGATCACAAGTTGGCAGAGAGGCAGGCAGAGACAGAGGAGGAAGAAGCAGGCTGCCTGCCGAGCAGAGAGCCCAATGCGGGACTCGATCTCAGGACCCTGGGATCATGACCCAAGCCGAAGGCAGAGGCTTAAACCACTGAGCCACCCAGGTGTCCTTTGGTTTTTATTTTTACTGTTCTTAATTGAGCACAGTTTGTTACATGTGACCTTGTGAAGTTTTCTTGCTTGCAGTAACTTGTCGGAGTTACTCTTTATTTCTTCTTAACTTTCCCAATCTATTCAGCCTCTTGGTCCAGGCAATAATCTGAATGGCCAGTGGCCTTGGTTTTGTGGATCATTCAACAGAGAGCGCAAATGCACAGCTCAGAACTCTTCTGAATTCTCAGGCTTAATGAGGACGTCTACCTGTCTCTGGAGGTTTGCATGATTCCAAACATATTTTTCACCTATTGCCTTAGTACTAATTGGAGGCAGGTGCAGAACCGGAGGCTATTAACTTCTCAAGGATCCTAATTTCTGGTTGAGAGTGAAAGAGGAGAGAAGTGAGAAGAGTGCCAATGAATGGACTCCGGCTTCTCATCAAAACAATAAAAACAGGAACCCCTTTTAGAAGATGTTGTCTTTGGCGTCAGGTCTCAGAATGGCAACAGGAATGTGCTTGGCACAATTACGAAGTTACTAAAGTTTGATACAGCAACACCTGCCCCTGTCATTTTTCTGCTCATCTTTACCTGATACTCATCCCATCCCCTCAAACATACCATGCCCATTCTTTGCTAGACATCCCCAGTACCTCTGGTTGATCACTACAGTTAGGTCACCTTAAGGCATACCTGTTTCTGGTTAGCCGTATCCCATCTATCCTCCCTGTCTCATTCTGCCTCTGTAACTTCACATGGCTTGGTTAGACATTAACAAGGACTTCTCTTTGTATTTTCTGCCGTTGTGTTTTAAGACAGGTCTTGAAGGCCCAAAGAAGTGGTTTTAATGGTTGGATGTAATTCCCTTGGACATATTGGTTGAGGCAGAAAATTTTGATCCTGTGAATATTTAAAAGCAATATTTCCTAGCAATGGAAGAGCTGGGATGTCATAGATTTGTAATGTTCGTCTATGTCATTGATTACTTAAAGATGAGCTTGATCTTCCACATGCTGAGAGATACTGCACCGTCCAAAATGTTTTTGTCCAATGAATATGAACTTAGATTCTGATCTTATGTAATTTGTCATTTATCAAGATCCAAGGATTTAATTTTAATGGTTAACATAGCCCAGTATTTCTAATTTATATTTCTTCACTGCTTAAATAAGGCAGGTCCAGATACTTCGAAACAAATGATCTGGGTGTGTCTGGGTAACACATTCACTTGAGCCTCAGACTCTTGGTTTTGGCTCAGGTTGTGATCCAGCAGGGTCGTGAGATCAAGCCCCACTCCTGCACGGAGTCTGCTTGAGACTCTCTCTCCCTCCCTCTCTGTGCCCCCTCCCCCATAAAATAAATCTTTAAAAAGAAAAATAAATTGTCTGGTAAGTAATGAGGACACATACAATTCTGCTGAGAGTTTCTTGCCTTTCTTGACTCTTACAATCTGAATGCAAACTACTCAAAAACTTAGAATTTTAGATAAACAATACATAGTTTTTGCTAATCTGGCTCAATCCCATCGTTTTGCACATAAAGAAACAAAGAGAATAAGTAATTTACCTAATCGCATAGTTTGTCTTCTAGCTATAAATAGAATCTAGAACTTACGGGTGGCCAGATGTTCTTTCCACCATAGCTTCTTATTCTTTTATTTAAAAAGTTGCAACATCTTTGTTAATTTGAGGCATAATTTATATACAAAGAAATACACATGTTTAATGTGTACAATTTGATGAGTTGGACCTATGCAAGCACCGCAGTACCATCGCCACGATCAAAAGACATATCTCATGCCTGCCAAGTTTCCTTGTGCTTCTGTGTGTGTGTGTGTGTGAAGCACATTTAACATAATCTACCCTCTCAACAAATTTTGAAGTAGACAATATTGTATAGTTAACTATATTTATTGCACGGAAGATCTCCAGAAGGCACCTGGGTAGCTCAGTCAGTTAAGCTTCTGCCTTCAGTTCAGGTCATGATCCCAGGGTCCTGGGATCAAGTCCCACATCAGGGTCCTGGCTCAGTGGGGAGTCTGCTTCCCCTCTGCCCCTCTTCCCTGCTCATGATCTGTCTGTCAGTCTCTTTCTCAAATAAATAAAATATTTTAAAAAATCTCCAGAATTTATTTATTTAGTAAAACTGAAACTTTATACCCATTGAACAACAATTCCCCATTTCTTCTACTCTGTAGCCCATGGCAACCACTATTATACTCTTTGCTGCTATGAGTTTAACTATTTTAGATACCTTACATAGGTCAAATCATGCAGTATTTGTCCTGTGATTGGTTTATGTCACATAGTGTAATGTCTTTTAGTCTCATCTACATTGTCACAAATGGCAGGATTTACTTCTTTTTTAAGGCTGAAATACACACACACACACACACACACACACGTATATATACATGTCTGTGTGTATATATATATATGGCACTTCCTTTAGCTATTCATCCCTCGGTGAACACTTGAGTTGTTTCCATATCTTAGCTATTGTGAATAATGGTGCTATGGGACTGGGGGGTACAGATATCTTTGAGATCCTGATTTCAATTCTTCTGATTTGAAAGTGAGATTGTAGGAGCACATTGTAGTTCTATAGAATAGTACCTTTTTTTAGTACCTTTTATTTGCATAAATGTATGTACTTTTAAAACATATAATATTTAAAATATAACCTATAACAAATAATAATATATAACATATAATGTATTATTTGTTTCTGGGTGATTCATCACCTTATATACCAGTGAATCATCAGTCTTCTATAACACCCAGCACTCACCACAACACACACCCTCCCCAGTGTCCATCAACCAGTTACCCCTCCCACCCCCCTCCCCAGCAGCCTTCAGTTTGTTTCCTAAGATTAAGAGTCTCTTACGGTGGGGCGCCTGGGTGGCTCAGTGGGTTAAAGCCTCTGCTTTTGGCTCAGGTCATGATCCCAGGGTCCTGGGATCGAGCCCCGCATCGGGCTTTCAGCTCCGCAGAGAGCCTGCTTCCTCCTCTCTCTCCCTGCCTGCCTCTCTTGCCTACTTGTAATCTCTGTCAAATAAATAAATAAAATCTTAAAAAAAAAAAAAAAGAGTCTCTTATGGTTTGTCTCCCTCTCTGGTTTCATCTTGTTTCATTTTTCCCTCCTTTCCCCTATGATCCTCTGCCTTGTTTCTTAAATTCCACACATTAGCGAGATCATAGGATAATTGTCTTTCTCTGATTGACTTATTTTGCTTAGCATAATACCCTCTAGTTCCATCCATATCGTTTAAATGGCAAGATATGTATCTGGATTCACATATATATATACACCACATCTTCTTAATCCACTGGGTTTTTTTTTACACATTTAGTTCTACTATAACAAAGCAACTTATACAAATGTTTAAAACTGAACATCATCTTTCCTCTCCAGTGAAACAAAAAGAAAAATTAAAAATAAACATAAACATAAACATAAAAATAAACATAAACAAAAATAATTACAATAGAGAATGTCAATTCCAAATACGATCCTATAGGTTCTGCTGATTCTTCCATTAAGGGTCAGGGCTCAAGTCATCATTAGGACAGAGTTTAAAAGTGTCACCTTAAACTGTAAGGATGTCTGTTAAACATCACAATTAAACATGCCAAAAGAAAAACCATGTTGTCAAAATCGCCACTTAACCCACCCAAGCATGTAAAAATCAGTCTTTGCTGACCTACTATAACCCCATTTTTAAAAGTTTTTTGGGGGTGCCTGAGTGGCTCAGTAGGTTAATGCCTCTGCCTTTGGCTCAGGTCATGATCTCAGGGTCCTGGGATCAAGCCCCACATAGGGCTCTCTGCTCTGCTGGGAGCCTGCTTCCCTTCCTCTCTCTCTGCCTGCCTCTCTGCCTGCTTGTGATCTCTCTCTATCAAATAAATAAATAAAATCTTAAAAGAAATAAAATAATTTTTTTCTTCCTTTTTTAAAATAAGAGAAAGTAGGTAGGTACATGTTGGTAAATGTTAACTGTCCATATTCACATAGAGACACAGTATAATCTCTGAGCCCAATACAGAGGAAGGAGGAACAAAAAACTAAAATTCTATGTACTACTACTCAGAGGCCTAGCACCCTCCAGCTTCCAGCAGAGCTAAGGGAGCAGAAAATTTTTCTTTTTTCCCAGAATATGGTAGTGTTGGTTCCATAAATCTTTTGTTGAGACAGGAAGGGATAAAAATGAATTGGAACAGAAGGAGGTAGAAATTCTTTTCCCACTCTATTCTGCTCAAGATATTTCCCTCTCAAATAAGTTGAGAACCATGGCATAAAGGGAGAGAAAGAGGAGGGCTGGTGTGGCTGGGTGAAGAACATTGGGGAGGGTATGTGCTATGGTGAGGGCTGTGAATTGTGTAAGACTGACGATTCACAGACCTGTACCCCTGCAGCAAATAATACATTCTATGTTAATAAAAAAAATAAAAGCAGGGAAAAAACTTAGACATTCTATGAAAGAAAACATAACAACAACTAATAAACACATGAAAATGAAAAAAAAAAAGAATATTTCTTAAAATTTCACCGTAGACAGGATATCAAACTGCTAGGGTAAAATGCCCTCACATTCCTGCCTTTGAAATACCTTGAAACCTATTCCAATTTTTCCTTTGGGAAATGAATTGATTACCCAGATGAGAAGAAAGCAGGCTTGTCCCATCTCCAAGTTTATTTTTCTAAGATAAGAATGCTCTGGGAATGTGAAAGAAGGATCCAGAATGTCTGTTTTTTGGTATTGGACTGCTACAGGCCTCCTCTGCCATCATTCCATGTTTTGTCATCACTCTGATCATCAAGGCTACTGTCAGGATTTTACAGAGCCTCTGTATGTCTCAGGTCGATTTATGTCCCATGACTACATATGTGTTAACGGTATACAGGAAAAACATAATACAAAACATCATGATAACCACTGAGAGTGTAGCCAGAAGTATGATGGACATCATCTTTTCCTGTGTCCCCAACAGCACACATGCATAAGGTCCACGACACATGTGGGTACTGCACTGAATGGATTTTTTAATCAGTGGTAGGTGATAGTGAATGAGAATGACCAAGAAGATCACCTGTACAGACCACTGAATGAGAAAGTAGACAAGATACATTATCAGGAGGGGCTTCTCCCGGGATAAGTCAAAAATCTCATCTTCCTTTGTGTCTACGTGGTCTGCATTTCTCTTAGAGCCATAGGGCTCCTTTTCCAAAGATGCCTTCTTAAATATCTTGGTTTGCTTATGCACGGTCTGAGAGACAAAAAACTCCATCACAAAAAAAATGGAGGAAAAGGCAAAGCCAACCACATACCAAACTCCTAATACAGGCCTAGTGAAGTGATTCTCGTAGCATTCTGCCAGACAGGTTTTGGAGATATTTCCATGGCACTGGAAGTCTACATCCAGGTGAAGCCAGGTGTTTTGCACTACATACACAACTGAAATATAAAGAAAAGTAATGCTGAACCACAGTGCTCGGCCTATGTAGAAGTTGGTGGGGTCTTTGCTCATCTTCAGGATGATAGGTGCCATACCCCAAAATTTAGTACTCTCGGCCATCTTGGAATCTAGGAAGACAAAAACAAAGTCACATTAGGGGAAAGGAATGGCTGTGTTTTAGGCCTTTTGTACAATCTCTGCTGTTTTCTTATTAGGTACTCTCTGTGAAGGTACTCAGTGGTCTTAGGTGAGGGGACAACTCCAAAGAAAGAGTGTTCAAAATAAATATACCCACTTAATAATATTTCTTGTTCTTTCATTTGCTAACTTCTTCTCATTTTTCCTTACCAATCTCTCTTCCCAACCCTATTGCATTTCCCAACCTCTTCCCACAGTTTATTAAATCCTCTGTATAGCTATCCTGTTTGCTCTCATCATAAACTCTGTGGCATTTACTTCTTTTTATAATCTGTGTACCAACCTGTGTCAACAGTACAGTTTCAACTGTCATAGAACTCCCACAGTTATCTGCATGTAAGTGCTTAAAGGTAAGTCTTCATCATTTCTCCCTGAGATGTACTTATCTGCTTGATTAACTGAACTCACCAGTGTCATTTTAGGCCCTCCCTGAAGCCAACTTTCCCAAAGCCCATTACCAATTTCAAAATATGTTTCTGATTAATCAGTCAAGATGCATGGATTGCCTTTTATGGGAGAGCAGCTTAAATTTCTTACTTTTATTATATTCTGCTGCTCATTTGAACTTCTTATTGATTCACAGATATTTGGAGCATCAAACACAATTCTGAGTATAGAAAAATGAATTAGGTAATTCTTGTCTTTAATTACTGATCTGATTTGCATTTCATTGCTGATTAATGATATTGAATATATACCTCAATTCTAAAAATAAAAATACACTTTAATAAATAAAATTCTGATGACATGAAGAGTGCATTCTTCCAATAAGTTTATTGGGACCTGTGGTTTCTGTAATTCTCTATCCCTCCTATGAAAACATCTTCAGGACAAATTATTATTACAATACTCAAACAGTCCACACTTGCTCCAGCCTTCCTTACCAAGATGGCTGAGATTTTGAGGGACCTGCATCATAGCTCAACTTCTTCCTTTAGTCCATCTTGTTTTTCACACCCCTGATACTTGGCTTCCTCTCAGAGACATTAATCCTTACATATTTTGCAACCTCAATTCTGTCTCAATGTCTGCTTCTGGAAAAGCCAACCAACAATGCTCCTCTTCAGATTTTGGGAGCCCAAGGGATAAGCCAGATAGTAGAGCTTTTCTTCATCCATGGAGTCACAGTCACTGGAAAGCCAAGCATTCTGTAGAAAACACTATACTTAATTCTTACCCTGGAACTCTCTGAAAAAACTCTCACATGGAGAAGTGACAGGCTTGCATCAATTTCCTCTATGGGGATTACTATAGAGCCTGATCTGTTCTGCGAAGACCTACTGGGTTGTCAGGAGAAGGGAATGTGCTGAAATTAAAAGTGGAGGGGGACTCTGGGAAGCAAACTGAGGGTTACAGAAGGGAGGCGGGATGGGGTAACTGGGTGATGGGTATTAAGGAGGGCATGTATTGTGATGAGCACTGGGTGTTATACACAGTTAATGAACTGTTGAACACTACATCAAAACTATATGTTGGCTAACTAAACATCATCATCATAATAATAATAATAACAACAACAACAACAAAGTGGAGAGGGGATGGGATACATTCAGACCAAAATATTCACAGCACCCCCTCCTAACTTCTTAGGTTACTTTAAATTATTTTTCTCATTTCTTGGGTATATTTTTAGTACACCTTGAATTAATTTTTTTTAACTTTATTTAAGCTTTATTTAAACATATAATGTAACCCCACCCCCCTCTCCCAACCCCTCTTCCCCCCAACCCCCTCAGTTTGTTTTATGACATTAAGAGTCTCTTTTGGTTTTTCTCCCTCCCGATCCCATCTTCTTTCATTTTTACTTTTCCTACCACATTAACCCCCACCCCTGTTGCATCTCCACTTCCTCATATCAGGGAGATCATGTGGTAGTTGTCTTTCTCCAGTTGACTTATTTCGCTAAGCATAATACGCTCTAGTTCCATCCATGTCGTCGCAAATGGTAAGATTTCATTTCTTTTGATGGCTGCATAGTATTCCATCGTATATATATATACCACATCTTCTTTATCCATTCATCTGTTGATGGACATCTAGGTTCTTTACATAACTTGGCGATTGTGGACATTGCTGCTATAAACATTCGGGTACACGTGCCCCTTCGGATCACTACGTTTGTATCTTTAGGATAAATACCCAGTAGTGCAATTGCTGGGTCATAAGGTAGCTCTATTTTCAATTTTTTGAGGAACCTCCATGCTGTTTTCCAGAGTGGTTGCACCAGCTTGCATTCCCACCAACAGTGTAGGAGGGTTCCCCTTTCTCCACATCCTCGCCAGCATCTGTCATTTCCTGACTTGTTCATTTTAGCCATTCTGACTGGTGTGAGGTGGTATCTCATTGTGGTTTTGATTTGTATTTCCCTGATGCCCAGTGATGTGGAGCACTTTTTCATGTGTCTGTTGGCCATCTGGATGTCTTCTTTGCAGAAATGTCTGTTCATGTCCTCTGCCCATTTCTTGATTGGATTATTTGTTCTTTGGGTGTTGAGTTTGCTAAGCTCTTTGTAGATTTTGGATACTAGCCCTTTACCTGATATGTCGTTTGCAAATATCTTCTCCCACTCTGTCAGTTGTCTTTTGGTTTTGTTGACTGTTTCCTTTGCTGTGCAAAAGCTTTTGATCTTGATGAAGTCCCAATAGTTCATTCTTTCCCTTGCTTCCCTTGCCTTTGGCGTTGTTCCTAGGAAGAAGTTGCTGCGGCTGAGGTCGAAGAGGTTGCTGCCTGTGTTCTCCTCAAGGATTTTGATGGATTCCTTTCTCACGTTGAGGTCCTTCATCCATTTTGAGTCTATTTTCGTGTGTGGTGTAAGGAAATGGTCCAATTTCATTCTTCTGCATGTGCCTGTCCAATTTTCCCAACACCATTTGTTGAAGAGGCTGTCTTTTTTCCATTGGAGGTTCTTTCCTGCTTTGTCGAAGATTAGTTGACCATAGAGTTGAGGGTCTATTTCTGGGCTCTCTATTCTGTTCCATTGATCTATGCGTCTGTTTTTGTGCCAGTACCATACTGTCTTAATGATGACAGCTTTG